>JARQOD010011341.1:0-23776 GCA_033576555.1 Oophaga sylvatica
AGTAGTATAGGGGCACCCCCTTTCGTCAAACTCAAATCTGACAGGTCGACACGCCCCCTATCATTTAATCCGTCTCCCTGTCAGCTTGATCCAGGTCGTCACGCCCTCTGGCTGAACTTTGCTCAGGCTGGGAAATCTGTGTGAACTTGCTCAGCTGTAAATCTGCACCCAGTAAATGTACTGTATTAGAATCCATCAGTAAATGTTATTAAAGTCTATTTCTAGCAGGGAGAACTTTTAAGGACCCAGTAATTGTATAAGGAGTTCTAGTTAAATACAGACTTCTGTATATAACTAGTATATAAGGATTTTTAGTGAAATAAAGAGTGAATCTTGATTTTATACGTTGTTAGAAGTCTAATATTTTTCTATCTACTGGCTAACATGGTACAAAGATATACATTTTACTGCACCATAGAGGTAATTTATCTATGTGTGTGTTTCACACAGGACATTCTGTGATCCTTGTAAAGTCAACAATTTATAGCAAAATAATTATCAGGGATAAACCAAAGATGGGTATACAGCATGCAGAAAAAATAGCCAAATGCAGACAGGTGTGAATTACATTCAAATCAATATATAATAGTGCACATCGACATATCTTATATGTTATAGCGATAATAGACTAATCCGGGGCTATACAATAATAAACTCCATATATTTGTCCGTATATATGCAATCTATGTAACTCACAATATCCCCCCAATAGGCAGACATATATGCACTATATATAGGATTATAAGTATCTCAATGAATCAGGTATATCAATAAAGTAACTTCTCCATCACAGTTGCTAATATAATGATGTTACCATGCAAGTGCAGAGCTCACAATACATACTGTGCGTGCATATGAAGTCAATTAGCACATCCATATGAGGAGCTATATCAAAAAAGCAGCGCCATAGATGTGAGATCATACCTGAATGCTGCTTGGCACCCCTTGTGTATAGCCCTCATTTCTAACAGTGTTTTTCACAGATAGATCACTTCAAGAAAACTGTCCCGACAGTTCATCCCTATAGTGTAGTTTAATGTATCAAGGTGTGTGTACAAGGTTTGGAATTGTCAGAATGAGTGAAGGTCGATGCTACGGTAATTCAGGCAAACAGTAAATAGTATTGCATTGTGTATAGTCAGTGGGATCTTTTAAAACCAACACATTTATGTGTATTCTGATAGCAGTGCCCATAGAATGAGTGAAGGTCGCTGCTATTGTGACATGTTAGAAACCACATATACTAAATAGCCCATTCAGGCAAACAGTAAATAGTATTGCATTGTGTATAGTCAGTGGGATCTTTAAAACCAACACATTTATGTGTGTTCTTCTTGAAGTTACAGCTCAAAGACATTTCAATCATTGACTTAATTGTGACATGCTAGACTGAAATTGAAATAAATTCAAAAAGGAGGCTTTTGCAGTATAAAATACAAATTTTATTAAGGTCTAAAATACATTATCATGGATAAAAATCCAAAAAGAGTAGGATATACAGCATGCAGAAAAAATAACCAAAGTGTTGACATGAAGTTACAGCTCAAAGACATATACATTATCATGAATAAAAATCCAAAAGAGTGGGATATACAGCATGCAGAAAAATAGCCAAATGAAGACAGGTATGAACTACATTCAAATCAATATATAATAGTGCACATCTCCATATCTTATATGTTATAACGATAATAGCAGTCTATGTAACTCACAATATCCCCCAATAGGCAGACATATATGCACTATATATAGGATTATAAGTATCTCAATGAAGCATGTATATCAATAAAGTAACTTCCCCATCACAGATGCTAATATAATGATGTTAGCATGCAAGTGCAGGGCTCACAATACATACTGTGCGTGCATATGAAGTCAATTAGCACATCCATATGAGGAGCTATATTAAAAAGCAGTTGTGTATAGTTGGCCAATCAAATATTAGTTATGCGTTAGCTATCAGTGTCAACCATAGCAGCTCTCAGAGTTTTACTGTATTAAAGGGTAGTTTTAACTCCATCCGTAGATGTAAAGCTATTTTCTAGCAGAGAGTGCCCTATTTGTGCACTGACATGAACTGTAAAGGGTTTGTATTAGAAGCACCCAGTAAATGTCTGTATTAGAATCCATCAGTAAATGTATGTAAAGCTCATTTCTAGCAGGCTTGTATAAATGTCCCCCAGTAAATGTGTAAAAGTTTGGAACTGATATGCCTGAATGTAAAGGTGATTTCTAACACTCTCTGTTAGAGATGTCTGGAACTACATTCAAATCAATATATAATAGTGCACATCTCCATATCTTATATGTTATAACGATAATAGCAGTCTATGTAACTCACAATATCCCCCAATAGCAGACATATATGCACTATATATAGGATTATAAGTATCTCAATGAAGCATGTATATCAATAAAGTAACTTCCCCATCACAGATGCTAATATAATGATGTTAGCATGCAAGTGCAGGGCTCACAATACATACTGTGCGTGCATATGAAGTCAATTAGCACATCCATATGAGGAGCTATATTAAAAAGCAGTTGTGTATAGTTGGCCAATCAAATATTAGTTATGCGTTCACTACCACTGTCAACCATAGCAGCTCTCATGATGCTAGCTATTCTGATCACCTTATCATATCAACCATGAAGCCTCTTTTAACCCCTTCACAATAATGTACAGAGGTGATTTTATGTTTTAATACTGATAGACATATTGTGAACGGACATATAGGGTCCATGTGAGACACCATATTTTTCAAATATTAGTTAAGCGTATATTTCAACATTTTGCTCCTTCACAGATTTATTTTACATTATTTTTTTATTTTGCTTAAGGATCGTGTACAGAGGAGTTTTTATGTTTTAATACTGATAGACATATTGTGAACTGACATATAGGGTCCGTGTGAGACATGTCTGGACAAGTCCGGGCATGTCTGGGCATGCCTGGACAAGTCCTGGTCACGGGACAGCCGTGGAAAAAACAATACTGAAATTCAAAAACTATGTGCTGGCCGTTAACACGCGCACAGTCATCTAGAAAATATTGAGCGAGTTGCTTCACAAACCCTCTCAAGGCATGTTGAATGTCAACGTTCCCGCTATGAGCTACACACATGACCAACTGTATAGCCTGGGATGCGTAGCGTTCTTGCAGCGCAAGCCTATTTTTAAAGACGCTAAGCCCATCAGATATAAAAGACAGGCATGTTGAGACGTGTCCCGGCCTATTTTGGTACATACCCACTCCTATGCAGCGATATTGAGTACCGTTCAACAAAAATCAGGTACAAACTTTTTAACATACCTGTGTTTCGGACCCTCAGACCATGCCAGAAGCACTTTGTGCCATGTACTCTAACTCATAATATTCGATTTTGATCAGCATTCAACAAAAAATTGGGTGCTAACTTTTTAGCATATTCAACAAAAAATTGGGTGCTAACTTTTTAGCATACCTGTGTTTCTATAACGAATACACGGACCACTACAGCGCATCCCAATAGTGTAGTTTAATGTAGGGGGCAAACAGATTATCGCTGGTGCTTGGAAAATACCACATTTCATAGATGGTGCTGATCCGCTGAATCATTTTTAAACATTTCACGCCACTCATGCACCCACAGCACACTTATGCTGTACCAGCAACGCTGCAGCTAGCACTTTTTAGCTAAAAAAGACCCTTATTTGCATCATTTTCATTATAGTACGACTGGTACATACCCACTCCTATGCAACGATACTGAGTAGCGTTCAACAAAAATCAGGTACAAACTTTTAACATACCTGTGTTTCGGGCGCTCATGCCATACCAGAAGCACTCTGTGCCATGTACCATAGCCCATAATAATCGATCTTGATCAGTATTCAACAAAAAATTGGGTGCAAACTTTTTTAGCATAGCTGTGTTTCTGACTCCCATGTCGTACCAGAAAGACCTATTTTGGCACAGGCCTACACCTATGCAGCGGTTTTGACCACTACTCAACAAAAATGGCTACAAACTTTTTAACATATCTGTGTTTCGGACTATCATGTCATAGCAGAAGCACACTGTGCCATGTACTCTAGACCATAATATTCGTTTTTGATCACCATTCAACAAAAAATTGAGGCATGTTGAGACGTGTCCCGGCCTATTTTGGCACATGACAAATGTTTCTGACTATCATGTCATAGCAGAAGCACCCTGTGCCATGTACTCTAGACCATAAATATTCGTTTTTGATCACCATTCAACAAAAAATTGAGGCATGTTGAGACGTGTCCCGGCCTATTTTGGCACATGACAAATGTTTCTGACTCTCATGTCATACCAGAAGCACCCTGTGCCATGTACTCTAGACCATAATATTCCACATCGGGTATGGGAACTACATAGCTTTGTTTTCTCAGGTATTTAAAAAAGTGTGGAAAACTGAAAATCCCGCGACCTGTGGTAATTTAGTGAGAACCATATAGACAAATCGGGTATCGTCACACACGAGACCACGACACCTCGGGCTATCACATTTACCATTAGTTTTCAAAAATCAGCTCCTTAACAATAAAGTAAGAATCGTAGTGTCCTGCATTGTGGTCTATAAATGTATAGTTTGAAAATTTACCGTTGCTAAAGAACAGTAAAAAGTCGTGCGTACAACTATCAACCCCAAAACTCTCACCACTATCACACTATTGCCTACAGAGGCGCCCCGCGAGAATTTCCGTATGCGTGTATCAAGATGCTCCCTGCTATGACCGAATGTTTGCTCGTGGATGCTGGCATTTCCAGTGACAGCATAGTTGTGTAAATGCGCAGGGGCACGTGTATCGATCCCCTAGGGTGTAATGCGTGATCATTTTAATTATTTTTCAATTCATAACCACACCTTCTCAGCAGACAGGTTTAATTCACAGAAGTTGACTGTACAGTTGCATAATCTTTGTTTAAAATCATACATTTGCATAATTTTGTTTAAAATCGCACAGCTCTGCAATAATGTCGGGTGTTGGACATGCACTTATCAGTCTTTCATACGTGTCGCAGAACGATTTTAGTCTGTTCTGCGAGAGTTTATTATGCACGTACTGTGCAGACATGTCAAGAAACATTTTGGTGTGTTCACCAGTCCATACGGGTGTTGGTGTGTAAGGCGATCGACCATCATCCTTCTGCTTCTACTTACACGCCGGCGCGATACCGAGCGTTTCTTTGGCGCTAATGCATCGGCTGAATTGGCAGCTGCTGCTTCCGCGTTGCTATTTGCAGATTCTGTAGCTTGACACAGACGTATATTCTTAAGCCGACTACTCTCAGCATTCCCGGGGTGCTCGGTTGGCGCGTCGTTTTCTTCACGATCTGCGACACACCCGTGTGAAAGAGGCTCAGTTCTCACCTCCGTTCTGTTCTCAAATCCATAATTGCGCTGCTGCAAAACTCGCGAATGACGATCCTCCGTAACTAAAGAAAAGATACGTGGTGTAGTTAACCGCTAAGTGGGGGAGATATAGGAAGAGCTACATAGCCACATGGCTCCGATTCAACGCGATATTTGTAAAGCTACTAGAAACCGATTAATCTGTGAAACCGATGCATGATTGTTTGTATAAGTACAGTATAGAGCGGCCTCGACATATATACTTACAAGTATGCCCCGGGTGCTGATCTACAGAGAATGCTGAATTAACAGACATCTCGCTGCTCGGGGACGCTGCCGTATGGGCTGTTTTCTCCCTCAAACTGCAACCTCACGGGCATACTCTAGCAGCTGTAAATAAAAATATAGCATACATGAATGCGCACAACACACTCACAAGCTAACTTGACACAGGTAAATAAAAATAGTTACCGCAGAAATTTTTATCTGCGTGTATAACTACACTATAGAACTGCGTAGACATATATGCTTACAAGTATGAGTCGTGTAGTGTAGTTCAGAGATTGGTGAATTAAACGGTGTGGAGGTGCTGGGGACGTTTTCGTATGGGTGTGTTTTCTTTTTCAAGCTGCAGCCTCCTGCTCGTTAGTTTAACATCTGTAAATAAAATATAACTATTACTCGCCACAGAGATGAATCTACGCGTGCCACACGCACAAAGCTAAATTCGCAAAGCTATCGTAACGTGCGTAAATAAAATATATCCCTAGTTATTGGTGGCGTCACAGGGTACAGAGGGTACAAACACATAGCACCCTGGGTTCATGGCCCGCTACCTTTTCTATTCCAGAGCCGTGTGCTTAGCGAATCACCCCATCTTTTAGGAGCGTTGGAGGATTATAGTCCGGTTCTACGAACTCGACATCTGAATCCTGGGGATCCTCCACGATCTCAACATCGGAATCGCGATGCTCGAGCGGCTCAGTCGCCACAGGGTTACCAACCGTTCCAGTCCGCTACAGCTGTATCTGTATGAGAAAATGTTTATATTATTAAAACATGTCTAGCTAACGACCAGTCAGCTAAAATAAAATTAACTGTATGGATTTTAACGACAGTCTATTTTAAATTTATTAATATTAATAGTAGACTTTTTTAAATTTACAGCTACCACGTTTACACGTCTAGATACATAGGTTTAAAACATATGATATAGCTATAGGTTTCTTGCCTGTGACAGACTGGTGAGCTTGAAGCTCGTCGCCCGCTAGCAGAGTTGCCTTCCTCTAACAGGTTCTGGTAATGAACCGGTTCTCGTAGGAGTAGTCTGAACGGACTCCCTCTTCTTAAATAAGAATGAAATATATCGTTTATATATACAAAGCGCAGACTCAGACAGCCCGACACAATACGACGTACACTATATACGGTGTAAAATTTACCCGATTGTTCTGGTGAAAGCAAAGCAGAATATTGAACCCCGAGAAATCTGGACTCCATCTTGAATAAAAAGGGTCGCTTTTTAAATTAAAGCAAATAAAGATCAAGTATGAAAACACGACTAAGCTGTTCATGCAATATACACAAACTTAAATATAATTGAAAAAACGGGATATCACGAGACATAAAAATACGCACTTTAGCTCTAAAGATCAACTATGAAAACACGCTTAACCTTTCATGCAAATACACACAAACTTAAATATAATTGAAACGAAATCCGTAAAAATACTACTATAGTCCTGTTCAGATCGGCGTTGTGGTCTGTGAGTTGTGAACAAGTGCGAACTGTATTGTTGTGAGCTACCCGTATTTTTTAGGGCTAGCAGAGAGAACACGCCCTCTGTCACTGCCCCCACGCTAGGGACAGAAAAACATCCCATTCATGTTTTTACAGAGGGAACATGGCGGCTAACCGCGTTGATGCAATATTGTAGAAGTAATATTTCACACACGGCGCACCATCATTAAAGGGTTTTATTTTATTTACAGATTTAAACAAAAGAGCAGGAGGCTGCAGCTTGAAAAAAAAACCACCCATACGAAAACTCCGGACCTCCAACGTTTAATTCACCAATCTCTGAATACACTACACACTCAACTTGTAAGCAATAGTTACGCAGTTCTATATGTAGTTATCACGCAATAAAAATTTCTGCGGTAAACTTTTATTTACCTGTGGTCAAGTTAGCTTTGTGGAGTGTGTTGTGCGCTTTATGTATGCTATATTTTATTTTACAGCTGCAATTTCGCCCGTGAGGTTGCAGTTTGAGGGAGAAAACAGCCCCATACGGCAGGCCGAGCAGCGAGATGTTGTTAATTCAGCATTCTCTGTAATCCACCCGGGGCATACTTGTAATATATTTGCAGGCCGCTCTAACTGTTTCTATACAAACAACATCATCGGTTTCACGATAATCGGGGCTAGTACTTTACAAATATCGCGTTGAATCGGAGCCATGTGGCTCGTACCTTCCAACTCCCCCACTTAGCGGTTAACTACACCACGTTCTTTTCTTTAGTTACGGAGGGATCGCATTCGCGAGTTTTTCAGCACGCAATTATGGATTTGAGAACAGAAGGAGGTGAGAATGAGCCTTTCCACGGGTGTGTCGCAATCGTGAAGAAAAAGACGGGGCCCAACCGGCCCCCGGGAATGCTAGGTACGGCTTAAGAATAACGTCTGTGTAAGCACAGAATCTGCAAATAGCAACGCGGGAAGACCCGCTGCCAATTCAGCCGATGCATTAGCGCCAAAAACGCTCGGTTTTCGCGCCGGGTGTAATAGGAACCAAAAGGGTGATGGTCGATCGCCTTACACACCAACCCGTATGGATGGTGAACACACCCAAATTTTCTTGACATGTTGCACAGTACTGCATAATAAACCCTCCAGAACAGACAAAATCGTTCTGCGACACGTATAAAGACTGAAAGTGGATGTCCAACACCCAATTATGCAGAGCTGGCATTAAACAAAAAGCAAAATGATTTTAAACAAAGATTATGCAACTGTCAGTCAACTTCTGTGAATTAAACCTGTCTGCGTGAGAAGGGTGGTTTTGAATTGAAAAATAATTAAAATGATCACGTTTAAAACCCCCAGGGGTGTCACTGCCCCTGCGCTTTTTAACAACTTGCTGTCCTAAAAAAAGCCAATCCACGAGAAAACATTGGGCAAGCAGGGACATCTTTTACACCTCGGAAATTCCGGGGGCGCCTCTGTAGGAAAATTTTTATAGTGGTGAGAGTTTTGGGGTTTATAGTTTACGCAGATTTTTTTTCTGTTCTTTGCAACGAAAATTTTTTAAAACTAAACATTTAAGCCACAAGCATGAACTACATTCTTCTTTTTTTTTAAGGGTGATTTTTGAAACTAATGGAAATTTGAAGCCCAGGTGTCGGGGTTGGGTGGAGTACCTTTTTTCTTTAGGTTCTCACAAAAAACCACGGGTCGGGATTTTCATTTTTCCCCTTTTTTAAATCCCCGAAAAACAAACTATGTATTTCCCCATCCCGATGTGGAATATTAGGGCTAAGCAGGGACAGGGTCTTCTGGTTGACTGAAGTCGAAAAATTTGTCTGTGCCAAAAACCGGGGACAGTTCAACATGCCAATTTTTTGTTAAGGGATAAAAACAATATTAGGGCTAGAGTACATGGCACGGGGGCTTTTTCTAACTGATATCAGAAACTTTTTTCCCGGGCCCAAAAAAGGCCGGGGGAAAACTTTCCCAAAATCCCCATTTTTGTTGAATTAAAAAAAATATTATGGTCAAGGTACATGGCACTTTGTTTCTGCTATGACATGTAGTCCGAAACACAGATATTTTAAAAAAATTTTTAGCCATTTTTGTAGTAGGGTCAAAACCCCGCATGGGGGGCTGTGCCAAAAAGGGGCTTTCTGGTACGAAGGGACAAAAAACAGCTATGCTAAAAAAAGTTTCACCCAATTTTTTGTTGAAAACTACAAATCGATTATTAGGGGTATTACATGGCACGGGGTTTTCTGGTATGGATGAGCCCCGAAACACAGTATTTTTAAAAATTTGTACCTGATTTTTGTTGAACGCTACTCAGTATCTTGCATAGGAGGGGGATGTACCAGTCGTACAAATGAAATGATGCAAATAAGGTCTTTTTTAGCTAAAAAGTGCTAGCTCAGCGTTGCGGGGCACTAAGTTGCTTGGGGGCATGTTGGGTAAAATTTTTTTTTTAAAAAAATTTTTCCCGGGTCACCCCCCCTCTATAAATGTGGATTTTCCCAAAACCCCGCGATAATCTTTTGCCCCCCTACATTAAACTACATATTGGATGCGCTGTATGTCCGTGTTTTCGTTATAGAAACCCCAGGTATGAAAAAAAATTTCACCAAATTTTTGTTGAATATGCTAAAAATTACACCCAATTTTTTTTTTGAATGCTGAAAAAAACGAATATTATGATTAGAGTACTGGCACAAAGGCCGGGGATGCTGAGGTCCCAACACGGGGATGTTAAAAAGTTTGTCCCATTTATTGTTGAACGGTACTCATATCGCTGCAAGGAGTGGGTATGTACAAAATAGCCGGGACACGTCTAAACACTGTTTTTTAAATTTTGAGGGGCTTAGGTCTTTTAAAAATAGGGTGCGCTCCAAAAAGCTACGCATCCCAGGTATACAGTTGTATGTGTGTACCCTAGCAACTTGAATTAACAGCCTTGAGGGGGTTTTAAGCAATCGCTCTTTTTTTTAGATGTGTGCGCGTGTTAAGGGGCCCGCAATATTTTTTAATTTCATTTTGGTTTTTTCCACCTGCCCCTGACCGGATTGTCCAGGCATCCCCCGACATCCCCGGGCTTGCCCCGACTGTCTCAAGGACCCCCTATGTCAGTTCAAATTGTCTATCATATTAAAACATAAAACCCTCTGTACACGACCCCAAAAAAAATAAAAAAAAATGAAAAAAAACTGGGAGCAAAATGTTGAAAATCCTTAAACTAATATTTGAAAAAATAGGGGGTCCACAGGGGCCCAAAAATCCTTCACAATATGCTATCATATTAAAACAAAAAACCCCTCTGAAATTATTTAAGGGGGTTTAAAAAAGGGGTTCAGGTTGATATGATAAGGTATCAAATAGCTAGCTCATAGAGCTGCTAGGGGTTTACAGTGTAGTGAACGCATAACTAAATTTTTTTATTGGCCAACTATACCAACGCTTTTTAATATCTCCTCATAGGGTGCTAAAATTACTTCATAGCACGACGTATGTATTGTGAGCCCCCCACTTGCATGCTAAATCATTAATTAACTGTATAAAACTTTATTGATATACATCTTAATTTTGGGGATTATAACCCCTTTATTTGCATAATTTGTCTTTGGGGGATATTGTGAGTTCTAGCTGCTATTACGTTATAACATTAAGATTGGTGGGCACTTTATATATTGATTTGAAAGTAGTTCCAACATCTCTAACAAGGGTGTTAAAATCACCTTTACATTCAGGCTATCAGTTCCAAAATTTTTACATTTACTGGGGACATTATCAAGCCTGCTAGAAATGACTTTACATACATTTACGGGAAAAATTTAATCAGACATTTTTTGGTCTTCTAATACAAAAACCCTTACGTTATGCAGTGACAAAATTGGGCACTCTCGCTAAAAAAGCTTTACATCTACGGAGGGTTAAAAAAAACCCCTTTTAAACATAAAAAATCGAGAGCTGCTATGGGGTTACACTGAAGTAACGCAAACAAAATTTGATTGGCCAACTATACACAACTGCTTTTTAATATAGTCCCATATGGATGTCAATTGACTTCATATCACGCACAGTATGTATTGTGACCCTGCACTTGTGCTAACTTTTTATATAGCTCGGATGGGGAATTTACTTTATTGATATACTGCTTCATTGAGTTTTTTTATAACCTAATATTGTTTTTTAAAAGTCTCCTATTGGGGGTATTGGAGTTACTAATTTTTTAAACGTTAAAAAAAAAAGATAGGAGATGGATTTTTATATATTGATTTAATGTAGTTCATACCTTTTCATTTGGCTATTTTTCTGCATGCGTATACCCATTTTTTGGTTTTTTTATTCATGATAATTTATTCTTTGAGCTGAAACTTCTTTAAAACACTTGGTTTTTTATTTTTTTTGCATGCTGTATACCTACTCTTTTGGTTTTTATCCATGATAAGTTTTTTAAAACCAAAAAAATTTGTATTTTATACTGCAAAACCTCCTTTTAAAATTATTCAATTTCGTCTAGCATTCACAATTAAGTCAATGATTGAAATGTTTTGGGTGTAATTCAAAAAGAACCACAAAATGTTTGGTTTTAAAGACCCCACGATTACAAATAATACATTTACTGTTTGCCAAAGGGGGCTATTTGTATTGGGTTTCAACATGTACAATAGCACATTTCCCATTCTGGGGCACTGCTATCAGAATACACTAAATGTTTGGGTTTTAAAAGACCCACTGACAACACAATCAATACTATTTACTTTTTGCCTAATTACCGTGCACGACCTTCACTCTTCTAAAAATTCCCCAAACCTTTACACACACCTGATACAAAACTACACTAGGGGGAGAACTGTCGGGACAGTTTTTCTTGAAGTGATCTACTGTAAAAAACACTGTTAGAAATGAGGGCTTAAAAAGGGTGCCAAGCAGCATTAGGATGTTCACATCTAGGCGCTGCTTTTTTGATTAGCTCCTCAAGGATTTAATTGACTTCAATGCAGCACAAAAATGATTGACTCCATTGGGGTAACATCATTATTAGCAACGTGAGGAAAAAGTTACTTTATTGATATACCTGATTCATGAGAAATTATAACCATATATGGGAAAATTATGCCCCCTTTGGGGATATTGTGAGTTCATAATTGCTAAAGGGGAAAATTTTATGGATTTTTATTGTTAGCCCGGATTAGTTTTTTATCGCTATAACATATAAATATGTCAAAAGGCACTTTATATTTTTTTTGAATGTAAATTCACACCTGTCTGCATTTGGTTTTTTTTTCTGCATGCTGTTTTTAAACACACACATAGAAAAAATTACCTCTATGGTGCAGTAAAGATGTATATCTTTGTACCATGTTCCCCGAGTAAAAAAAATTTAACTTTAAAACAGTAAAAAACAAAAATCTTTTTTCACAAAATCCTTATATACTATTATTACAAGTCTGTATTTAACAAAAACCCCTTTTAAAAATTAGGGGGCCTTAAAAGTTTCTCTCCTCTCAAAAAAAAAATACTTTACATTTTTGGGGGTTTTAATACAGACATTTCTGACCCCTTAAAAGTTTGGGGGCATTTAAAACAATTGCAGAAAAACTTTACATACTTTTAAATGAGGATTCTAAAACAGCATTTACGGAATTTCCAGCCTAGCAAAGTTCACCACGATTTCCCCCCGACAAAGTTACCAAGGGGTGACCCCGGTAACTGACAGGGAGAGATTAAATGATAGGGGCGTGTAACCTGTAGTTTGAGTTTGACAAAGGGGGGGGCCCCAAAACTACTTTTTTTTTTTTTTTTACTGATTTTTTGGGGCCAAAACAGCAAGCAGAGATATAAGGAAGGGAGGGGGGGGAACACCAGGACATTCCAGAGATTTTTAATTAGCTGTTTTTTGTAACAAGTGTTGTTTTCCCGGGTTTAGATTAAACGGTTTTTCTTTTTCCCCCTTTTTGGGGGAATTTATTTTTTTTTGTTTACTTTTTCTAGAGTTTTTTACTAAATTAAAAAATTTTTTTTTTTTAAAAAAAAAAATTTTTTTTAAGTACATTTTTAAATGATTTGGAAGTTTTTTTTTTTTTTTTAAGCAATTTATTTAAGCTTTATTTCCCAGCCATTTTTTTTTTACAAGCTTGCCTTAACAAGGTCACATAAAGGAAATTACACAAAAAGCAACACAAACTACCAGGGTCTGAGTCCCCTCCCTGGGCCTTCCAGGAAAAAAAAATTTTTTTTTTTTTTTTTAAAAAAGGGGAACAAGATGGGGAACAGAAGTCTTAGCCCCTGGAGAAAAAACTCCCCCCCCCCGGGGACTGAACAAAAAAGGGGGAAAGTATTAAAAAATTCCAGCTCAGAAAGTGTGTGAAATCCAAAGAAGGGGAGACTCCAAGCGGGGAAAGGCATTGTTTGAAAAAAAAAAGGGGGAACAGTAATTCAAAGTTTGACGATGCAAAGCATGGTAAAAAGTGCATAAACTTGATCTTTTGGGGAAGCCCAAAATAGGGGGAACAAGCCAGGATATAAAAATTTTTGTTACAAAAAAGGAAAGTGCTAACCATCACCCCCCCCATATGGTAAGGGGGAAAATTTGGGCTGTTCATCGTTCCAAGAATCCTGGTACGGGGGCACTTGTGTACATCGGTGCCCCCCCCCTCCCATCTTTATCGGGGAGAAATGCAAATCTCCCTACACAAAACCCACATGTAGCCCCCAACACAAACCAACTATTCTTCACGGGGGGGGGGTTTTAAAACTACAGGCTGCTAGCAGGGGAAACCTGCCCACTGATCCACCGCAGCCCAAAGAAGGGGGAAATCCCATGCACAAGAAAAATTTAAAAACCCAAATCCACCAGTGTATCCCCAAGTAACCATGTCACTTCTTATTTGATGAAGATAAACAACTCACCATGCGCCAATACTGGGGGAAAAAAACACACCACCAATAGAGGGGGAAGGTTGGGGCACCACCCCAACCCTTCATCCCAACCCCGGGATCGTTGCTGCCAAACCCGGGGGTACACCCCTGCTATTTTTCCAAAAATGCAGCAAACCACAAACGATACAGCACCGGTTTTTACCGGGGCGAATGGAAAAAAAACCCTGAGCATTCGGGAATTATGAGAAAACTTCAACATCCAGCAGAGTTAGATGCGTATGCCGGGGAAAAAGGGGGCCCAAAACTAATTAGCAACTCAAGAAGGGGCCCAAAACAACTGACGGGGCAAACTCTCAGCCTACATGTCACAGTCAAACGAAGAGTCTTGGAGAAAATTTCCCTACAAGTGGCAAAAAAGTTTCAAGATTTGGGCCTCTTACCCCGATCAGACCACAACGGAGTTGGCACAGGCTTTTTTTCAGGACTGAGGAATCAACAGGAAACCACTGTAGCAGCCAGGCCTGAGTACCCCAATAAAAAAAGGTTACCCTCTCACAGTGCAAAAAGGATTGAGTCCCCCGGGACAGAAGGGATTCAAGTGTTACAACTTCTTTTTCATTTCCGGAACCGGGGTGCAGAACACGACTTCACCAGAAAAAGAAAAAAACAAAAAAGCATGAAGAACCCCGTCCAGGGGAAAAGAGCACACCAGTCCAAAGGGGGAACCCCACCAGGGGCCCCAATATCCTGAGAGTGGATGGCGTAGTCAGATCTTTTTTGGGGAACCCCCCAAATCCCCTATCTACAGAATCTTTGCTTCCTGCATGGAATTGGGGGTCAGTAGATTTTTCCAATTATGAACCCCTAGGGGGGAAAATCACCAAACACTCCATCACCCCCCATTTTTTTGTGTCAAAAACCCTCACCCTCAACCTATTGGGAGTGACCACTGCAGAAGTGAAAGCGACCAAGTGTTCCAGGAAAGGGACCATACACTTTCTTCCCCCCCTGACCCAAGAAAAAACGGAACCTAAAAAAACCCACTGCAACTATCAAGGGGAGGTCGGACATAGTCCCAAAAAAAGCCACCCCATCCCGGGCAGATGTCTTGCCAAAACTGAAGGTCTAAGGACTCGCCTAAGAAACGCCTAAAAACTTTGACATTGGCCAGGTTTTTAACTCAAAAGGGGACCCTACTCTTTTCGGGGAAGGCAACCCCCTCACCAGCCCCAAAACCCAAAGGGGTCTTTTTTGCAACACCAGGGGGTGCCCCTGCAATCAACCAGTTCCCCCGGCCCAGCCAGCAAAAGGCCCCATTCCCTTCAAACTTGTGAAAAAATATTGACCTAGACCGGCGGGAGAAAAAGAACACTGAGGCCCCCTGCTGAGAAAAAGGGGCCCGTTTAAGGGATCCCAACAGAAGCCCCCCCTGCGACCAAACGGTGTTAACCAGTAACGTCTTGGTGGGAACAAAAAACCCGGGGTGTAACTCTATAAAAGGGTCCGTGACGGCTTTTTTTTCCCCCCCAGCCTGACAGCGTGGGAGCCCCCCCCCCATACGAAGCAAGGCCAAACGGGGGTCCTCGCCCATGGGGAAACAATCTACTTTCCACAGTGAAAAAAAAGACTTAAACCCCACTGATTCAGAAGGTGCACCCCCGGGGGCCGCGAAAGAGGCTAGGTATTTGAAAACCCCAAAAGTGCTAACCCCTCACCCCCTGCTCTCAAGAGTTCCAGTACCCAACGGTATCCGGGGGTCAAACCCGGCCATTACCTTTTTTCATGTTTCCCCTCCACCGGACCCCGCTTTCACGCCCCAGTGCGTGCATAGGGCATTTTTGTCTAAGGTCTCAAAACAAGCCCTTTAAGTTTCACCAAGAAATGTCCCCATCTTCGAACGGGGTTGCAGAATATGAAAAATCCTTTTTTTTTTTTTTTTTTTTTCAACACGTGGATAAATTTCCTTTTTTGTGGGGTTACATCGACCCTGCACAGCCTATTCCTTTCTCCTCTCTACCTGGAAGAACAGAACCAAGGGGCGGAAAAACAAAGTCCAGTGATGCCAGAAGAATTACTCCGGGACACTGTATTGCCCCAAACAAAAAACATGTCAAAGACGGAAAACCACTGTGGGAAGATGGCTCCCCCCAAAAAACTCCAAGAAGCTGCAGGCCTTCCCCGGTCTAGTGTCAATTGCAAACCCGGATCCCTGGCCCAGTCCAATGCACCTTGTCGCTTGCTAAAAAGCCCCCCGTCCTCTATCAAAGCAGCCTCAACCCATTCGGGGGTTGGAAGAACTCCACAGTCTCAGCGCCAATCCCCGGCCTATTTTTACTATAAAAAAACTTTCCTTACCTGATGGAAGAAAGAAGATCATCTAGGAGTCCTGGCAAAGGATTCAGGGGGAAACAAGTTTTAGCTGCCCCAGCCCGTTGGGGCCGTTGCAAGAAGAGCACCCTCCCCCCTGATGGCATATCTGCAGCACACCCCTCCCCGGGCAAGGTTTTTTGAAAACCTCTTGGACACCTGGAAAAATTTACTCACATGACATCTGGGGTCTTCAAAAAAAAATCAAAAACCCCCGTAATTTTTCCAGCCGGCACTTTGTGGTGCCTCTATTGCCTTTGTCTCATAATGTCACTGTCTCCAGACCTAAATCCTCACCCCCCCCTACCCCCCCCCCGGGGGGGAACTGGATGCCAGAAGAAGTTTCAACACGGGAATGCAGTGACCAGAAATCAAGAAATCCGGGGTCAGAAGTCTGTCACCTCCCCTGTCACCCAGGAAGCAGAATTGATAGCGCGAAAGGCCCCCTGCCAGATGGCAAAGGCAAGACGAAACCTCCGGGGACTACGGTACTCGCATGGCAAGCACACGATTTTGGGGGACCCTCTGGGCTACAAGGGACTTCATCAAAAAAAAGGGACAACCGTGACTCAGGGCCCCTTCGGGACCTACGGGTAACTCCAACTTCCAAAATGGTGGCAATTTGAAAAAAAAAAGGCATGAAAACTGAAAAAAAAAGAGGGGAGGCAAACATGGCGGAAAGGCAGCCAAAAAGCAGCCAAAGGAAAAAAAGGGGAAAAGGGGGGAAAAGGCTAAGGGACGGCTATCATGACGATGAAGCAAGAAACCTGACAAAGAACGTCCGGAATCTGCTCAAGAAGTTAAAAAACCCAAAAGCTCCAAAAGGAAAAGAGCTAATGGAAAAAAAAAGAAACCACTAAAAAAGGAAGGCTTCAAAATAACTTCAAACTCTGCCTCCACAAAGTATGCACCCTAGGGGGTCCAATGGGTACATGACCCACACCACATACAAAGACACAGATTATCTGATTGGGTTTTATGTTTCGTTCAGGGATCCCCCCCCAAAACCAAATTCACCAGCAGCGTCTGACCTGCGGCAAATGCAACCTGGACTATGGAAGAAAGACCCCCCCCCCTCAGGGGGAAACCCCATTTCCCCCAGTTTAAAAAGGATCCAATAGACCACTCCGAATCGCCAAGTAAAGGGTTTTTCAAAATACCCTTTTTGGTAAAAGAAATTTTTTTCAAGATGAACAGAAGCCTTCAATCAGCAAAGATACTCAACGAAGAAATTTCGGAAAATAGGGAATAGGGGTTTCCAGAATGATAAAAAGTGTCGGGACCACATTCCAGCAAATCTGAACACAAACCCATTACAGTAGGCAGATTTAGGCCTACCACTCCTTCCACCCCCAGACAAAAGGGGTAGAAAAAACTAAACGAAACACTTAAGAATAGAATGCTGAAAAATTGCCCAAGAGACCGCAAACCGGCATGACACCCCCCTAATTGCACTGTTTAGCGTAAGGCACACTCCAGAGACCCAAAAAACTTTCGTCCTGCTCTTGCAACTGATAAGACTTTTTTTTTTAGTTTTTGGGGCCTGCTTTTCCCCTGCACTTCTGTGGGGGTTTGGGGGCCCCCTTTGGGGGGGGGCTTAGCCCTCTCAGTTTAGTTTACCATTTTTTGTTTTTTCCCTTTTTCCAGTTTTTTCTGGTTGTTTTTTAGTTTTTGTTACACCAGAGAATAATTTGGGGTGGTAGAGGTCTTTGATCCAGGTGTTCTTGTAATTAGTTTTTGGGTACTTTTCGGGGTTTTTTTTGGGGGGTTGCAGTAAGTCCTTTCCTATCCCTTCTATCTAGACCGTTTTGGGCCCCCTTTGCTCATTCTTTTTTCTGTCTGGTCTGTTTTTCCTCTTTCTAAAACCCCATTACATGTTTGGGGGGTTCCTATGTTCTTTGGGGGGCTGCTCCGGGGGGGATAGCTTTCCCCTTTTTTATCTTTAGTGTAGTTATTTCGGTGTGACGAGGCTCTAGGACCAACTAGGAAAACTCCACGGGCGGGGGCCCTTTTTTTGGGGGTGGGGTTGTCAGGGAATGCAAACCCAAGATTCCAAAAATCTTGGTGTTTGCTTTTTTTTTTTTTTTTTTCCTGCTCTCCCCCCTACCAAATCATAAACTTTTGTAATTGAAAATTTGGCAAAAAAAAATGTCCATTTCGAGTTTTTTCTCCTCCTGCCAATTTGAGTCCTTCCAAGAGCCCCAAAAACATCAACCCCGTGTAACAGAGGGGGAAAGCCTGTTTTTAAACCACGTATCCCCTTGCAAGGGGAACTCCCGTACCAGGGGAGACACCAGCCTTAAGGGGTTCTGGAGCCTACTGACCCAAAAGATGACCAATGATACTGATGAGTTAAGGCCAGAGAAAAAAATTAAAAAGGTTTGATTTTCCCCTTGCCATATAACTATAAACAAAATGTTTTTTGGAAAATTACATCTATTTAACCAAAAGATTTGTTAACTCACCATAGATCTGAAAAGGGTTTTGGGGCACAGTTAGGCCCCCCTTTTCCTTATGGCATTCCAAATAGAATGGCTTTGGATATGATTCTGCGAAAAGGGGTTTTAAAAAAGATCAAAGACACCTTTGAAAACCCACATCCCAACAACAGGCCCAAATGGTAAAAATCACAATGGAAAAAAAAGAAACTTACTGAGTTACAGGGAATGAAACAGAACCAGTGTCACTGGGCCCTGGGATTTATTTTGGGGGGATGAGGGTTGGCAAAAAATTTTGGCACAGGTTGGGACACCATTAGGGGGGCTCATTTTTTCATTAATTACTGGTTGCTGTTTTTCCCCTTTTATCCCAGGATAAAAATAAAAAACTGTTCAGGGGAAAACCAATTTGATGCCACTACCATCTTTACCTCGCACCCCCCGGGGGGGAATGCCTGGGGTTTACCAGATCTCCGAAAACCCCCCGACTAAAACACATCCTTGATGAAACATCATATATATGAATTATGATTGAAACACTAAACCCCCCCCAGGGACAGTCCTCTTTTCCGCCCAAATGGAAAAATCTGTATTGTGGGGAGGGGTGTACCAGGGGTGTCCCCAATCACCCAGCAAAAAATTTTTGCGCTTTGGGCCAGGAGCAGGTTTTTAGGGCAAGTGGTACAAGGGGGACTGTCATGGAAATATAATTATCCTATATTCAAAGTATATTCACATATATTTTTTACAGTTCACTTTTGATAGTTTTTTCTTTCTAAAAAAACCTTGTGCCACATATTTCACCCCGATAAATCGTTTTTTAAAAAAAATCTGGCCCCCATAAGCCTTTCGTAAAAGGGAAAAAATGCATGAATAAAAAGTCCTTTAAACTTTTTTTTACATTATAGTTTTGCAAGGAACAGGTCACAAAATTAAAAAAATAATTCTGCAACTTCACTCTTTTAAAACATAATTATCATATTTACACAGAACAGCCAATAATCAGCAGCTTTTATTGTATTTAATTGAAAACCACCCCCTTTTTGAAACGTATAAAACCTTGAAAAATAATAAATGTATGTCTTTGCGAACTGTTTACTCCCCTTGCGTGGGACACCCTCATTCGTTCTAGCGCTCAAAAAGACTTATAAGAGATTTGGACAGGCAAGCAAAAAACACAGGAATATTTTATCCAATTAAATTTTTCCCCTATCAAAGTTACCCCATGGTCTCAGAGCCCCTTTTTCTTTTTTAAAAAAGAAAGGGGTCACCTGCGGAAGAAGAGGGTTTTGAACCCTTTGGGGCTTTTCACTATTAACCTTTTTAAACCCCTTTAGCTCGGGCCCCGCCGGGGGGAGATTCCAAAATATCTCTGCTCCGGGGAAAATTCAATTGGAAAATCATATGGCGGAGGAGGAAGGGGCACGTTTTCTTGCCAAAAAACCCTGTCCGGGGTTTCATGTTGATGCCACGAAGATCGGGGTTTTTCCATTTGCTTCTCACAGCTGAGTTGCTTTTCTTTGTTTTTTGGCATTTTATTTTAATTTTTGTCTGTGCTCATTCTGGACTGGGTGAGTTTTTTCCGGTGAAAATTAAAATTATTGTTGATTGGGTTTTTCCTTTAAACTCTGGTTTTTTGTTGGGAGTTGCCGTGAAATTTTCAGCAGACCCCAGAAGGTTGTATCGTTAGACTTAAGTTAAAGACCCCCTTTTTTTTTAAAAACTCATTTTTGCTTAGAGTTTATATCCAGATCATTTTTTTTCCCTTCGTGTTTGAGTGTGTATGCAATCTGTGTTTCTCCAGTCGTCTTATATGTCAAAAACTGTGTTTTTTGCAAGATCAGCCCAACCCCTTTTGGGTGTAATCAAAATCCTTCTTAGGACTGATTACGGGGGTTAGGGACTGAAGGAACAGGGTTAGGCGGGAGATTTTGGACCTCTGAACCATTCATCCTCCAAGGGAGGATTATTAGGGCCCCATTTAGGGTCGGTTGCCCCCCGGGGCCCCCATCTTTTCTGGACGTGAAAAAAACCCTCAAGATTAACCCTTTTAAAACGGATATCGGTCAGGTAAATCTTTCTATTTTCATGGAGTTCTAATCTATGTTTGTATAGAGTTTTGTTCTTTTAAGAATTTTATGACATCGAAACAATCATAAACCGGAAAACATTTTCACGGCCCCAAAAAAATTATCCCAGTTGCCATGGTCCATAGCCCAGCTGTCTGCATTGCAGGATTATCCATGGACTGGACATTTAAATCCAAATTTTGCTCCCTAGCAAACCAATTTAACCTAAAGCCCTCTCCCGGACAGGTTCCTGGTGGGAAAAAAAATTTTTTTCCTTCAGGGAACAGTAAATTGATTTTGGCTTCGGCCTCGATCATCGGGGGTGAAAAGGCAGAGAGTGGGGGAAATTTTACTCGCTCCTAAAGGGGACCCTCAATTGGGCCTTCTCCCTTCCTCCGGGATCCCCTCTACATCGTAATCGATTTTTTACTTTCCCTGGGGGTTGGGGAATAGACCCAGATCGGTCCTTTGCAACAAAAAATTTCGAAAAAACGCAGGAGATCGTCCCCGGGGAATTTGCTTTGAGTTCCTGATGGGCCACAGATCTCAGTGGAATGACCCCCTCTTTGGGCCTTTTTTATGGCTTTCTGACAAATTAAAGGACGTTTTTGGTCAGTAGGGGTTTTCCCCCCTCATGGAGCTGCTAAGCCCTAGCCATCGTACGTGGGCCCGGGAGAGGTGCGAGGAACCCGCCCCCCTTTTTTCCCACCTATTAAAGCCCTTTTTTTAGTTCCCCTTGCTGTTCGGAGGACCTATCATTGGGGGGACATCATTTCGTAGGGGGGGGGTTTTGGGGACCCGCAGGACTAGAAAAGGGTTTTTCTGCGGGAAAGAAAAGGGCATTTTTTTGGGGATGTCCATCCCTGCCTTGTTGACAAAAAGTCGCCGGGGAAAATGTTATCCCATTTTTTGGGGGGCGACAACCTGGGGTATGTATTTGGTTTTCCCCTAGTTTTCTCAGTTCCGTACCATGGAGGTGTGGTTGGGGCAGAGTGGGGGATTTTTTTGTTCTTTGTAGTGGGGGCCGGGGGTAATCTGGGGTTACGTCATTTTTCTCAGGGTCAAGGGGTGCATCTGAGTGTTTGGGGGAAACCGATCCCTTATTCTCCTTCCCCCGGGCCCTTTGGCCAAGGTACTTTTTATGAGGTTCATAACTTGACCTTGGGGGGGGGCAATACAAAAGGGGAACAAACTTTTAGTTTGGGGGTCTACCAATCCATTTTTGGGGGTTTTCCCTTGTTGGAAACAAAACCCCGTGATTAATTGGGGGTCCCGGTTAACCAAAGGGGGGGGGTTTTCAAAAAAACTGCATGAACACAGTCACAGTGCGGCTGCCCCTCTTTGCCTCCTTTTTTTTGGGGGGCTTTGGGGTGTGTTCTCTGGGAGGGGGTTTTTTGCCCCCCCACGCGTGATGATCTCTATTAATTTATTCCTGATGCAAGTTCCCCAAAACTAGGTTATAAACCCTTTCGGGCCCCAAGAGGCGGGGTAAAAAAATATTTGGGGAAAACTGGCCAAAAAGGGATTTAACCTTCATTTCCCCCGGGGGCCCCCGGGGGGGCTTCTTTGTGAAGAAAAAAGATGGGGCCCTACGCCCTTCTTGATTTCCGCGAATTAATCGGATTACTTTCAGATCCGTACCCACCCCTTTTTCCTGATCTCTTCAATAAATTTTGGCGCCAAATGGTTCCTAAATTGGATCTCAGGGGGGGGGTAATTATTAGGAAAAGAGGGGATGAGTGGAAAAAAGGGCTTTTAAACCGCCGAGGGATTTTATAGAACCTTGCATGCTTTTGGTTGACTCTCACCCATTTTAAAACATTTTGTTAAGACATTTTTCGTATGGGGTGGGGGTTTTGGGGGTCGTATATTTGGATACTTTTTAATTTACTCACCGCGTGTCCCCCCGGAGCTGTGAACAGGTGTTGCAGATCTTCGAACAATAAATATACGCCAAAAGGGAAAAGTGTGTTTCGCCGTAGGGGAACTCTTTTTTTGGGTTTTTTGGTGTCACCCCCGGGTTTTCCCGTAGGGACCCGAAAAGGTAGAGCGTGTTTTAATGGATCCCCAGGGGATCAAAAACTCGCAGCGTTTTTGGGTTTGTAACTCTCCGGGGGAAATTTTTTTTGTTTTCTCTCTGTTTCAAACCTCTCATGACATGAAAAGAAAAGGGACGGGGGTTTTCAAATGGTCGGACAAAGCTTGCCAAAATTTCCTTTTGAAAAAATTTTTGCTTCGGCACCCCTTCTCTCCAACCAAAGCATCACACCCTTTGTTGGGGAGGGGACCCTCTGCGTAGGGGGGGGGAATTTGCCCCGGGGGCCGTCCCCGGTAAAGGGGACCCCTTTTTTCGTTTTTTTTTCTAAAAAATTGTCGTCCGCCGAAAGGAATTATATATCGGCATAGGGAATTTTTTTTCCCTTAAGTTGGCTTTTGAAGAATGGCGCACTTTTTTGGGGGCATCCCCCCCGGGCCCCGTCATTCTGACACAAAAAAACCCGCTTATTTGGAATCTGCTAAGCGTCTGAATTTTCCCAAAAAGCTCGATGGTCGTTGTTTTTTTTCCCGGGGTTAATTTTTTGTTTATCGCCCTGGTTAAAAGTTAACGGAGCCTTGTCTCCAGTTTCCCGGGGCCGGGGGAAAAAAGGGTGACCCGACCTATCCTTCAGGGGGGGGGGTAGTGTCGGCTGTTGTTTACTTGAGGAGGAGGTGTTAGAGCTCAGGGGGACGCCCCTGAGGACCTCCGGGGCTGTTTGTCCCAAATCAGTTAGACAAAAGTTATTGAGGCACAACATAATTCTGCTTTTTGCAAAAACCAGGAGTAAGGCTAATTAATCTCCCCTTTTCGCCGGTTTTGGTGGCCTACGTTAATAAAGATGTTTTAAACTTTTGTCGCGTCCGTGGGGGTTT
>JARQOD010011342.1:0-23773 GCA_033576555.1 Oophaga sylvatica
CTAAAAAACGTCACTATTTAGCGATCCCGTTAGCGATATTGTTCAGTGCGGCAGCTTCCAGCGACGAGCTTCCTGCTGTGATCTCGCTCGTCGCTGGAATCGTTCCGGACCCTATTTCATCGCTGGCGCTCCCGCTGGGTAAGTATCTTATCGCTGTGTGGCACCTTTTCTTAGCGATTTAGCGGTACTTTTGTACCGCTAAAGTCGTTAAGAAGATCGCTAACGGCGATAGCGTCGTTAACTATATCGCTAAATGTGGCCGCATTTAGCGATATAGAAACGATCCGCTAGCGATCTCATTAGTATGCAACGCTAACGAGATCGCTAGCGGGATTGTTTAGTGTGGCAGTACCTTAAGATAGCTGAAGGTAGAATTGTTAACACCTACACAGATTCTAGATAAGCATTCGGTATAGCTCATGATTTGGGTCCAATTTGGAAGTCTAGAGGATTCCTGATGGCAGCAGGACATCCCATTAAAAATGCTGACGCAGTCCAGCAGTTAATTGATGCATTAAAATTACCAAAAGAAGTAGTTGTCAAAAGTTAAAGCACATACCAGATGCACTGATCAGGTGAGTAAAGGAAACGCAATGGCCGATGCAGAAGCAAAAACAGCAGCCAGTAGACCACTCCAAGGGGTAACGATGCACCAGGTAAGCGCTCCCAAAAATCCCTTTGTGTCGGAGGATGCCTTAGCCCAGATGCAGGCTCAGGTGCGCCAGGAGGAAGTAGAAAAGTGGGAAAAGAAGGTGCATGTCTGAATGCAGCAACTGGGGTATGGGGAAGAGGGATGCGCCGATGCCTTCCAAGAGCATTGTACCCTGTGGTCGCCCAGATGTTACATGGGCCAATCCACCAGTCCAAAACTGCTGTAATGAGCGTGATGCAGAAGCATTGGGCGGCACCAGGCTTTTCCACCTGTATAGAAGGTTTGATCCAGGGATGCATGGTATGTGCTACACATAATAAGAGAAGGGTAGTCAAGACACCACCCAAACATGCCCCTCGGCCCTTCTATTCTTTCCAGAGACTGCAGATTGATTATATTCGGCTGCCAAAATCAGGGTCATGGGAGAACGTGTTGGTGTGTTTTTGATTTATTCTCAGGTTGGCTGGAGGCTTTCCCGATTGCCAAGGCTACGGCTGCGGCAACCGCAAAGAAGCTGCTTGCGGAGGTGGTGTGCAGGTATGGAGTACCAAAGGTGACCGAAAGTGACAGAGGTACACATTTCACAGGTGAAATAATGAATGAAGTCTTGACAGCGCTGGGAATTCAACAAGTTTTCCACACCCCATATTACCACAAAGCGGTGTAAAAGTAAAAGGACTAAATAGGATATTAAGTTAAAAATCTAAAAGGCCATGGCTGAAACAGGGAAATCTTGGCCTGAATGTTTACCATTAGCCCTATACTCAGTAAGGTACACTCCAAATAGAAAAACTGGACTTTCTCCGTATAAAGTACTATTTGGCAAAGTGCCTAGTTTAGGATGTTTCTTTTCCCAAGCATTGGAAATAAGTAACCATGTATTAAGCTCATATGTAAGGGATTTGCATAAAAGACTCAAGAAAGTACATGATAATGTTTTCAGTTCTCTTCCAGATCCGAACCTGGATCCTGGGAGTCTGCAGTCTGGAGACTGGGTAGTCATTAAAAGACACGTGAGAAAGAGTCTGGATCCGAGAATATAGCTCCACTGATATCCAGAAAAAGAAGGAGTCTGGGTCAGCTGCACATCGGTTATGCTGAGGATCCCAAAGTTTATATGGATTCCATAGGTGTTCCTAGGGGGGTCCCAGACGAATACAAAGCTCAGAATCAGATCCTGACGGGTTTCCGTTCTCTCATCCCAACTGTGCAGATCAATTACAATGTAGATTGGATAAAATATATATACTACACTGAGCAAAGATTTATCAATTTTAGTCAAGATGCTTTCCAGGGTATAGTTGAGAAACTGGGCCCAAAACAAAAGACTGACTCTTCAAAATAGACTGGCCATTGACATGATTCTAGCTGAAAAAGATGAAGTCTGTGGGATGATAGGGGAAGAATGTTGTACTTATATTCCTCAGAATTCTGGAGTCAATGGTAGAACTATAGTGGCCCTTACAAAGATTAAAAATCTGGCTCAGGAAATAAAGGCCAATGCAGAAGTAGATACCTCTTTCTTCTTAAAGATGGCTTGGAGGACTTAAAGAATTTCTCCAACAAGCCTGCTTAGTGGTAACAGGACTTTTTGGTACTAGGATTGATAATTCTATGTTGTGCGATATCTATGTATAGGAAAGCTGTGACCAATGCAGCGCCTCCTCAGGTACTTTCCTTCATCAGGAAGTTGTGTCGCTACTATATGAAGACACTGATAAGGGTGATATGGAGAAATATACTCTGCAGGATAAACCTGATAAAACCCCTATAACAAAATACAAATGGAAATAAGAGATTTAGTTTAGGGATAGTGGGAGAACTCCATGTGCAGGTTTTGGTAGGGACTTGGTTGTTTGGGGGCGGTCCATAAGGGGCCAGTTTCTAAAATGACCAAGCGAAGAAATCCATTACCCCTGTCCCCACACATGGACAGTCTCGAAGGTCATATATATTAAGGAAAAACTTAGTGTTTAGGGGGGATTGTCAAGGTAAAATGTAATTTTCTACTATACTTTTATATTCATAGTGTGTATATATGTCTTGTTATTTTGATATGTCAAGATAAACACAAAGTTTCCCTTAAATGAGTATTATTCAGATTGAAGGATATTTATACTTGAGAGTCCTCAGTGGTTGATACTTTTAATGGCTAACTGAAAAGATGGTAACGAATTGCAAGCTTTCGAGACTACTCAGGTCTCTTCATCAGATTGAAACTTATTTTAAGATAATGTTAGTATCTGCTGGTGTCTGTCTCCATCTTGTGTCCTATCACTGTATTACACTAACTTGAACTGGATCCACTGAAATGACCCCCACCTTTGGAGAATGGAGGAACCACATGATACACGAGAAGAACAGAATCGTTTCTCAAGAAATGAAACTAAGGATGACAACACGATAAAGGAGGACTTAGAAGAAGATCTAAGGACCAATTAGGATGACCAGATGCTAGACGTGTACATATATGGACATGTTCAGTATACCTCCTTCCCCCAATCCCTCCCTTACTCCACCCTAATGTCCTGTGTAGATAATCTTATGTATGTGAAAATAAAGCTTAGAACTTGCCCTGGTGGTCGCCTATAAGCACCATATGAAGCATGGTCTAAGACTGAACCAGCCTAATTGTCTGACTCATTCTTATCCTGGTACCACATGCTTGTAGTCTAATTTGGCATGACTGGAGGATGAGTGGTTTGTCGTTACGACCCCGACAATAGTTTTGAAAGATTTCAGGAAATAAGATGTACCCAGATAACAAATGACAAATGCAGTGTTCCTATAATCGTTGTTTGCATAATTACCACTAGATGTCACTGTTCTACAAAACTATACAAAAAGTGAATTCGGTAAGATGCAGTATAGGGATTAATTTTTTTAACTAATACTGATAATTGGACAAAAAATATTCAGTTTTATATAGTAAAATGTATGAACTATTGGCTCTCTTGATCTGAGCTTGACCAACTTGGATACCACTTGGATACTGCATGTAGACAGCTATTTTCAAGTACTCAACTGGGCTGAGATTTGAACATTGATCTGACCATCCTATATTCTGATCCCTGTAGATTTACTTGGGTACAGCTAATGAATACACACACTCAATTTTGAAGTCATGAGATAGTGGAAGAGCTACAGGAAAAGGAAGAAAGTGCAGGATGAAGGGGAACTGGGCATATCATAGAGCTGGAGTGACAGAGGCTTTAGATCTACAGTTAGGTCTTCAGCCTCATTTAAAAATCTATTCCAATGCTGAATTCTTAGTAATGGCACAAGGGAATAGCCATGTAAAGGTATTGCTGGACTGCTCTTTGAAAGAGCTGCATGCATATATTAATAATTTGGGGAGTCAATCCTTCTGACAGATTTCTTTTTTAATTCCTTCACAACTGCTCCGTTCATGTGCGATGTAAGTTGGAAGCGACTGTATGAAGCAGGTAATGGCCGTGTGCCTGTAATAATTGCGGGTGGAGCAAACAGGAGCTCACGATGCTTAACCTGTTAAATACCACTGTCAAACTCTGATAGCAGCATCTAAGATAAGCTGTCATTTCACACGCATGATGCAATTGCTGGTAGCCGATGGTTTGCAATGACAGCAGGGGGTATATTAAAGACCTCCATGCTTGTCATTACGTAGCTCCCTTGAAACCTTTCGTGTGGTTGGGCTTCAGAGGAGACAGTGATTTTCACTAAATGCAGCAAAACTGTGGTGATGTATCTAAGGCCGGCGGCACACCGCCGAGTTTGATGCGAGTTAGTCGCACGACTTTCTCGCATCAACACCCGGCACGGCCGCCCACTCTCGGACCCGAGTGCGCGGCGGCATAGAAATACATGCAGCCGCACACTCGGGTCCGAGAGCGAGCGGCCATGCCGGGTGTTGATGCGAGAAAGTCGTGCGACTAACTCGCATCAAACTCGGCAGTGTGACGCCGGCCTAACACAAGCAATCAGATGAACGCATATTCAAATGCCCAAAGAGGACTAATAGGAGCAGTGGAAAGTAAAAAAATATGAAAAAATAAAAAAATCATAAAAGTGTATATCACCTCCCTTTTCCCACATTAACCCCTAAGGGGTTTGCACGTTAATGACCGTGCCAATTTTTACAATTCTTACCACTGTCCATTTATGAGGTTATAACTCTGGAATGCTTCAACGGATCTTGGCAATTCTGAGAGAGTTTTCTCGTGCCATATAATACTTCATGTTAGTGGTAAAATTTCTTCGATATAACTTGCGTTTATTTATGAAAAAAACGGGAATATAGCGAAAATTTGGAAAATTTTTCAATTTTCAAACTTAATTTTTTTATGCACTTAAAACAGATAAATATATCACACAAAATAGTTATTAAATAACATTTCCCACATGTCTACTTTACATCAGCACAATTTTAGAAACAAAATTTTTTTTTGTTAGGAAGTTATAACGGTTAAAAGTTGACCACCGATTTCTCATTTTTACAACACCATTTTTGTTTAAGGGACCACATCACATTTGAAGTCACTTTGAGGGGTCTATATGATAGAAAAAAAACAAAAGTGACACCATTCTAAAAACTGCACCCCTCAAGGTGCTCAAAACCACATTCAAGAAGTTTATTAAGCCTTCAGATGCTTCACTGGAATTTTTGGAATATTTAAAAAAAAATGAACATTCAACTTTTTCACAAAATATTTAGTTTAGATCCAATTTTTTTATTTTACCAAGGGTAACAGGAGAAATTGGACCACAAACTTTGTTGTACAATTTGTCCTGAGAACGCTGATACCCCATATTTGGGGGGGAACCACTATTTGGGCGCACAGCAGAGCTCGGAAGAGAAGGAGCACCATTTGACTTTTCAATGCAAAATTGGCTGGAATTGAGATCGGACACTATGTTGCGTTTGAGGAGCCCCTGATGCACCTAAACAGTGAAAACCCCCCCAACAAGTGACACCATTTTGGATAGTAGATCCCCTAAGGAACTTATCTAGATATGTGGTGAGCACTTTGAACCCCAAGTGCTTCACAGAAGTTTATAACGTAGAGCCGTAAAAATAAAAAATCATAATTTTTCCACAAAAATAATCTTCTCGCCCCCAATTTTTTATTTTCCCAAGGGTAACAGGAGAAATTGGACCCCAACAGTTATTGTGAAATTTGTCCTGAGTATGCTGATATCCCATATGTGGGGGTAAACCACTGTTTGGGTGTATGGTAGAGCTCGGAAGGGAATGAGCACCGTTTGACTTTTTTAACGCAGAATTGGCTGGAATTGAGATCAGACGCCATGTCACGGTTGGAGAGCCCCTGATGTGCCTAAACAGTGGAAACCCCCAATTCTAAATCCAACCCTAACCCCAACACCCCCCAAACCCCTTAATCCCAACCCTAACCCCCCTATCCCCTTAAAAACCTAATGGGAAAATGGAAATAAATACATTTTTTTTTTTTATTTTTTTTTTCCCTAACAAAGGGGGGTGAAAAAGGGGGGGTTTGATTTACTATTTATACCCGGATTTTTATTTTGGGCAGCTGTCACACAAAAAAGGACGCTTTTTATTAAAAAAAATAGTTTTAAGGGGCCCCAAAAAAAAAAAAAAAAAAAAAAATTTTAAAAAAAAAACCTTAAAAATTTTTTAAAAAAAAAAGGAAAACCCCCCCCAAAAAAATTTTTTTGGGGCCCCAAAAGGGTTTTTTTTTTTTTCCCCCTTTCTCCTTCCCCCCCCAATTAAAAGGGGGTTTTAAAAATTTTTTTGGGGAAATTTAAATTAAGGATTCAGGGGGGGGGTTTTTTTAAAAAAAAAACCCCAAAAAAAAAAAATTTTTTTAAAAAAAAGGGGGTTTTTTTTTTAAAAAAAAAAAAGGGCAAAACCCCCAAAAAAAATTTTTTTTTTTGAAAAAAAATTTTTTATTTCCCCCAAAAATTTTTTTTTCCCGGGCCCTTAAAAAAGGGAAAAAAAACCCCCCCCCCTTTTTTTTTTTTAAAAAGGGAATTTTTTTAAAATTTTCAAAAATTTTTTCCCCCCCAAAAACCCCCTTTTTTTAAAAATTTTTAAAAAATTTTTTTGGGGAAAAAAGGGCGGGTTAGTTTAAATTTTTTTTTTTTTTGGGGGTTTTTTCCCAAAAACTTTTTTTTAAAAAGGGGGGGGGGGGTTTTTTTAAAATTTTTGGGTTTTTTTTGGGGGGGGCCCCCCCCAATTGGTTTTTTTTTTCCCTTTTTTTTGGGGTTTCTTTTTTTCTTTTTAAAAAATTTTTTTTGGGGGTTTTTTTCCTGTTTCCCCTTTCCCCCGGGGGTTTTTTCCCTTGGTTCCTTTTAAAAAAAAAATTAAAAGGTTTTTTTTTAAAAAAAAAAAACCCCTTTTTTAAAAAAAAATTTTTTTTTTGGGGGGGGGGGGGGTTTTTTTAAGGGGGAAAAAACCCGGGGGGGGAAAAATAAAAAAAAAACCCTTTTTGGGGGTTTTTTTTTTTAAAAAAAAAATTTTTTCCCAAAAAAAAAAAAAAATTTTTTTTTCCCCAACCCCCCAAAATAATTTTTTTTTAAAGGGGCCCTTTCCGGGCCTTTTTTTGGGGGGGGGGGTTTTTTTTCCCCCCTTTAATTTTGGGGGGAAAAAAAAAAACCCCCCCCCCCCCAAAACCCCCCCCCCTTTTCCCCAAAAAACCCCTTTTTTTTTTTTTTTTTTGGGGTTTTTCCCATTTTTTTTTTTTTTTTTTTTAAAAAAAATTTTTTTTTTGGGTTTTTTTGGGGGGTTTTCCCTTTTTTTTTTAAAAAAAACCCCAAAAAAACCCCCCCAAAAAAAGGGGGCCCCCCTTTTTTTTTTTTTCCCTTTTTTTTTTTTTAAAAAATTTTTCCCCCTTTTCCTTTTTTTTTTTTGGGGGGGGTTTAAAAAAAAGGGTTCTTTTTCCCCCCTTTTTCCCCCAAAAAAATTTTTTTTTTCCGGTTTTTTGGGGCCTTTTTTTGGGCCTTTTTTTTTTTTTTTTAAAAGGGGAAATTTCCCCCAAAAAATTTTTTTTTTTAATTTTTATTTTTTTAATTTTTTCCCCCAAAAAAAAGGGGGGGCCCCTTAATTTTTTTCTTTTTTTTTTCCCCCTGGAAACCAAAATTTTTTTTTTTGAAAAAATTTTAAATTTAAAAAATTTTTTTTTTTTAAAAAACCCCCCAAAAAAAAAAATTTTTCCCCCTTTTTTTTTTCCCCCCCTTCCCCCCCTTCTTTTTTAAAAAAAAATTTTTCCCCCTTTTTTTGGCCCTTTTTTTTTTCCCTTTTTTTTTTTTGGGGGTTTTTTTAAATTTTTTGGGAAAAAACCCAAACTAGGCACCCCCCCCAAACCCTTTTTAAAAAAAAAAGGGGTTTTTTGGGGGGGAAATTTTTATTTTTGGGGAAACCCAAAAACCTTTTTTTTTTTAAACCCCTTTTTTTTTTTTTTTTAAAATTTTTTTTTTAAATTTTAAAACCCCGGGGGTTTTGGGGGTTTTTTTTTTAAATGGGGGTTTTCCCCTTTTTTTTTAAATTTTTCCCCCTTTTTTTTTTCCCCTTTAAACCCCCCCCCTTTTTTTTTCCCCCTTTGGGGAAAAAAAAAAAGGGGTTTTTTTAAAAAAAAAACCCTTTTTTTTTCCCCCTTTTTTTTTAAAAATTGAAGTTCGGAAAATTTTAAACCCCGGGGGGGGGTTTTTAAAAATTTTTTTTAAAAAAAAAATTTTTTTTTAAAAACCTTTTCCCAAAAAAAAAATTTTCCCCTTTTTTTTTTTTTCCCCCCCTTTTTTTTTTTTTTTAAAAAAAACCCCTTTTTTTCCCCTTTTTTTTTTCCCCCCCCGGGGGTTTTTTTTTTCCCCCCCCCTTTTTCCTTTTTTTTTTTTTGGGCAAAGGTTTTTTTTTTTTTGGGGGCCTTTGCTTCCTTTTTTTTTTGGGGGGGGGCCCTTTGTTTTTGGGAACCCTTTTTTTTTTAAAATTTTCGGGTTTTTTTTAAAATTTCCCCAAAAAATTTTTTTTTTGGCCCCGGGGGGGTTGGCTTTTTTTTGGGGTTTTTTTCCCCCCCCGGTTTTTTAAACCTTCCTTTTTTTTTAAAAAGGGATTAAAATTTTAAATTTGGGGGGTTTTCCCCTTTTTGGGGGTTTTAAGGTACCCCCCCTTAAAAAAAACCATTTTTTTTTTTTTTTTTTTTTCCAAAAAGGGGCCCCCCCTTTTTTTAAAAAGGGGCCCCAATTTTTTTTTTTTAAAAAAAAAAAAAAAAAAAAAAAAAAAAAAAAAATTTTTTAAAAAAAAAAAAAAAAAAAAAAAAAAAAAAAAAAAAACCCCCCCCCAAAAATTTTTTACCGGAAAAAAACCCAAAAAAAAAGGGGCCCCAAAAAAATTTAAAAAAGGAGCGTTTTTTGGGGGGGTTTTCCCCGGGGGGCCCCCCGGGAGGGGGGTTTTCCCCCCTTTTTCCCCCCCCGGGGGGAAAAATTTTTTTTTTTTTTAAAGGGGGTTTTTTGGGGGAAAAAAAACCCCGGGGGGAAAAAATTTTTGGGGGAAAAAAAAACCCGGTGGGGCCCCAAAAAACCCCAAAAAACCCGGGGGTTTTTTTTGGGGGTTTTAAGATAGCGGGAAGGTAGAATTGTTAAACCCTACACAGATTCTAGATAAGCATTTGGTATAGCTCATGATTTGGGTCCAATTTGGAAGTCTAGAGGATTCCTGATGGCAAACAGGCATCCCATTTTTAAAAAAGTGGGCGCAGTCCAGCAGTTAATTGATGCATTACAATTACCAAAAGAAGGAGTTGTCAAAAGTTAAAACACATACCCGATGCACTGATAGGTGGGGTAAAGGAAACGCAAAAAGGCCGAATTGAAAACAAAAAAAGCGCCAGTAGACCACTCCCAAGGGGGAACGATGAACCAAAGGGAAGCGCTCCCCCCAAAAAACCCCTTTTGTCGGGGTTTCCTTGCCCCGATGCAGGCTTCCCGGTGCGCCCGGAGGAAGTAAAAAAAGTGGGAAAAGAAGGTGCCCTGTTGAATGCGGGAACTGGGGGATGGGGGAAGAGGGATGCGCCGATGCCCTTTCCAAAAGCATTGTTTCCCTGTGGTCGCCCAGATGTTCATGGGCCAACCACCAGTCCAAAAATGCTGTAAAGGCGTGATGCCAGAAGCTTGGGCGGGCCCCCAGGCTTTTCACCTGTATAGAAGGGTTTTATCCGGGATGCATGGGATGTGCTTTCACTAATAAGAGAAGGGTAGTCAAGGGCCCCACCCCAAAAATGCCCCCCGGCCCCTTTTTTTCTTTCCAAAAAGGGCAGATTTTTATATTCGGTCCCAAAAACAGGGTCATGGGAGAAGGTTGGTTGTTTTTATTTATTTGGTTGGTGGGGGCCCCCTTTTCCAAGGGGGGGGGCCCCAACCGCAAAAAGTGCTTGGGAGGTGGTGTCAGGTATGGAGTACCAAAGGTGCCCAAAAATGAAGAGGTCCAATTTCCCGGGGAAAAAGAATAAGTTAAAGCGCTGGGTTTTAAAAGTTTTCCCACCCCAAAATTACCAAAAGCGGTGTAAAAAAAAGGATAAAAGGGTATTAATTTTTAAAAATCAAAAGGCCATGGGGGGAAAAAGGGAAACTTGGCCTAAATGTTTCCTTCCCTATCTCATAAGGACCCCAAAAGAAAAAATGGATTTTTCCCGTTTTAAATTTTTGGGGGAAAATTGCCTAGTTTGGATGTTTCTTTTCCCCAACTTTGGAAAAAGAAACCCGTTTTAGCTCATATGAAGGGGGTTTTCATAAAAAACTCAAGAAATTCGATAAAGTTTTTAGTTTTTCCAGCCCCAACCGGATTGGGGTTGCAGTCTGGGGGATGGGTAGTCATTAAAAAACACGTAGAAAAGGGGTTGGGTCCGAAAATGCTCCATGATATCCCAAAAAAAAAGGAGTCTGGGTCAGTGCACTGGGTTTTGTGAGGGGCCCCCAAAATTTTATGGTTCCCCAGGGGTTCCAGGGGGGGCCCAGAGAAAACAAATCAAATCAGACCCGACGGGTTTTCCTTCTTCTCCCCCCTGTGCAGACAAAAAACAATGTAGATTGGATAAAAAATTTTTACTCATGAGCAAGATTTATCAATTTTTGCAAATGCTTTCCCGGGGGTGTTTAGAAACTGGGCCCAAAAAAAAAGATGCTCTTCAAAAAAGCTGGCCATTGAAAGTTTGTGAAAAAAATTAAGTCTGGGGTTTTTAGGGGAAGAAGTTGTCTTTTAAAACCTCAGAAATTTGGGCAAGGGGAGAACTTAGGGGGCCCTTTCAAAAATTAAAAATTGGCTAGGGGAAAAAAGGCCAAGCGAAATGATACCCTTTTTTTTAAAGAGGGTTGGAGGACTTAAAGAATTTTTTCCCAAAAAGCCGTTTGGGAACAGGGCTTTTTGGTCTAGGATTGAAAATTTATGTTGTGCATATCATGTATAAAAGCTGTGACCAATGCAGCCGCCCCCCCGGGCTTTTTCCCCTTTGGAAGTTTGTCGCTCAAAGAAACACTGTAAGGGGGATATGGAGAAAAATTTTTCTGCAGGGGTAAACCGATAAAAACCCCCTTAAAAAAACAATGGAAAAAGGGAAATTTGTTTTGGGAAGGGGGGAAACCCTGGCTTTTGGGAGGGTTGGTTGTTTGGGGCGGGCCCTAAGGGGCCGTTTTTAAAATGCCCAACGAAAAAATCCATTCCCGTCCCCAAAAAAAGGAAGTTCGAAGGGCAAAATTTTTAAGGGGAAAAAATTAGTGTTTGGGGGGGTTGTCAAAGGTAAAAAGTAAATTTTTTTAAAACTTTTATATTCATGTGTGTATATATGTTTGTTTTTTTTGATATGTCAAGAAAACACAAAGTTTTCCCCCAAAAGAGTATTTTTTCAGATTGAAGGATTTATATTAGATCCCGTGGGTTTATACCCTTTTAATGGCTAAATGAAAAAAAAGGTAACGAAATTGAACTTTGAGATATCAGGGCTCTTTATCAATTGAAATTATTTTAAAATAATTTAGTATTTGGTTCTTCTCCCCCTTTTTTTTCCCTTTTTTTTTTTCACTAACTTGAAAAAGGTCCATGAAAAAAAAACCCCCCCTTTTTGGGAATGAGGAACCCCATATACACGAGAAGAAAAAATCGTTTCTAAGAAATGAACTAAGGATCAACACGATAAAGGAGGACTTAGAAGAAGATCTAAGGACCAATTAGGATGACCAGATGCTGACGTGTACATATATGGACATGTTCAGTATACCTCCTTCCCCCAATCCCTCCCTTACTCCACCCTAATGTCCTGTGTAGATAATCTTATGTATGTGAAAATAAAGCTTAGAACTTGCCCTGGTGGTCGCCTATAAGCACCATATGAAGCATGGTCTAAGACTGAACCAGCCTAATTGTCTGACTCATTTCTTATCCTGGTACCACATGCTTGTTAGTCTAAATTTGGCATGACTGGAGGATGAGTGGTTTGTCGTTACGACCCCGACAATAGTTTTGAAAGATTTCAGGAATAAGATGTACCCAGATAACAAATGACAAATGCAGTGTTCCTATAATCGTTGTTTGCATAATTAACCACTAGATGTCACTGTTCTACAAACTATACCAAAAAGTGAATTCGGTAAGATGCAGTATAGGGATTAATTTTTTTAACTAATACTGATAATTGGACAAAAAATATTCAGTTTTTATATAGTAAAATGTATGAACTATTGGCTCTCTTGATCTGAGCTTGACCAACTTGGATACCCTTGGATACTGCATGTAGACAGCTATTTTCAAGTACTCAAACTGGGCTGAGATTTGAACATTGATCTGACCATCCTATATTCTGATCCCTGTAGATTTACTTGGGTACAGCTAATGAATACACACACTCAATTTTGAAGTCATGAGATAGTGGAAGAGCTACAGGAAAAGGAAGAAAGTGCAGGATGAAGGGGAACTGGGCATATCATAGAGCTGGAGTGACAGAGGGTTTAGATCTACAGTTAGGTCTTCAGCCTCATTTAAAAATCTATTCCAATGCTGAATTCTTAGTAATGGCACAAGGAATAGCCATGTAAAGGTATTGCTGGACTGCTCTTTGAAAGAGCTGCATGCATATATTAATAATTTGGGGAGTCAATCCTTCTGACAGATTTCTTTTTTAATTCCTTCACAACTGCTCCGTTCATGTGCGATGTAAGTTGGAAGCGACTGTATGAAGCAGGTAATGGCCGGTGCCTGTAATAATTGCGGGTGGAGCAAAACAGGAGCTCACGATGCTTAACCTGTTAAATACCACTGTCAAACTCTGATAGCAGCATCTAAGATAAGCTGTCATTTCACACGCATGATGCAATTGCTGGTAGCCGATGGTTTGCAATGACAGCAGGGGGTATATTAAAGACCTCCATGCTTGTCATTACGTAGCTCCCTTGAAACCTTTCGTGTGGTTGGGCTTCAGAGGAGACAGTGATTTTCACTAAATGCAGCAAAACTGTGGTGATGTATCTAAGGCCGGCGGCACACCGCCGAGTTTGATGCGAGTTAGTCGCACGACTTTCTCGCATCAACACCCGGCACGGCCGCCCACTCTCGGACCCGAGTGCGCGGCGGCATAGAAATACATGCAGCCGCACACTCGGGTCCGAGAGCGAGCGGCCATGCCGGGTGTTGATGCGAGAAAGTCGTGCGACTAACTCGCATCAAACTCGGCAGTGTGACGCCGGCCTAACACAAGCAATCAGATGAACGCATATTCAAATGCCCAAAGAGGACTAATAGGAGCAGTGGAAAGTAAAAAAATATGAAAAAAATAAAAAAATCATAAAAGTGTATATCACCTCCCTTTTCCCACATTAACCCTAAGGGGTTTGCACGTTAATGACCGTGCCAATTTTTACAATTCTTACCACTGTCCATTTATGAGGTTATAACTCTGGAATGCTTCAACGGGTCTTGGCAATTCTGAGAGAGTTTTCTCGTGCCATATAATACTTCATGTTAGTGGTAAAATTTTTTTCGATATAACTTGCGTTTATTTATGAAAAAAACGGGAAATATAGCGAAAATTTGGAAAATTTTTCAATTTTCAAACTTAATTTTTTTTTGCACTTAAAAACAGATAAATATATCACACAAAATAGTTATTAAATAACATTTCCCACATGTCTACTTTACATCAGCACAATTTTAGAAACAAAATTTTTTTTGTTAGGAAGTTATAACGGTTTAAAAGTTGACCACCGATTTCTCATTTTTACAACACCATTTTTGTTTAGGGACCACATCACATTTGAAGTCACTTTGAGGGGTCTATATGATAGAAAAAAAACAAAAGTGACACCATTCTAAAAACTGCACCCCTCAAGGTGCTCAAAACCACATTCAAGAAGTTTTTTAAGCCTTCAGATGCTTCACTGGAATTTTTGGAATATTTAAAAAAAAATGAACATTCAACTTTTTCACAAAATATTTAGTTTAGATCCAATTTTTTTTTTTACCAAGGGTAACAGGAGAAATTGGACCACAAACTTTGTTGTACAATTTGTCCTGAGAACGCTGATACCCCATATTTGGGGGGGAACCACTATTTGGGCGCACAGCAGAGCTCGGAAGAGAAGGAGCACCATTTGACTTTTCAATGCAAAATTGGCTGGAATTGAGATCGGACACTATGTTGCGTTTGAGGAGCCCCTGATGCACCTAAACAGTGAAAACCCCCCAACAAGTGACACCTTTTTGGATAGTAGATCCCCTAAGGAACTTATCTAGATATGTGGTGAGCACTTTGAACCCCCAAGTGCTTCACAGAAGTTTATAAACGTAGAGCCGTAAAAAAAAAAATCATAATTTTTCCACAAAAATAATCTTCCCCCGCCCCCAATTTTTTATTTTCCCAAAGGGTAACAGGAGAAATTGGACCCCAACAGTTATTGTGAAATTTGTTCCTGAGTATGCTGATTATCCCATATGGGGGGTAAACCACTGTTTGGGTGTATGGTAGAGCTCGGAAGGGAATGAGCACCGTTTGACTTTTTTAACGCAGAATTGGCTGGAATTGAGATCAGACGCCATTTTCACGGTTGGAGAGCCCTGATGTGCCTAAACAGTGGAAACCCCAATTCTAAAATCCAACCCTAACCCCAACACACCCCTAACTTAATCCCAACCCTAACCACAAACCTAACCCTAACACACCATAACCATAATCCTAACCCTAACGGAAAATGGAAATAAATACATTTTTTTAATTTTATTATTTTTCCCTAACTAAGGGGGTGATAAAGGGGGTTTGATTTACTATTTATACGGATTTTTATATTTGGCAGCTGTCACATGCTAAAAGACGCTTTTTATTGCAAAAATAGTTTTTGCAACACCACATTTTGAGAGCTATAATTTTTCCACATTTTGGCCCACAGAGTCATGTGAGGTCTCATTTTTTGTGGGACGAGTTGACATTTTTATTTGGTACCATTTTTGGGCACATGACATTTTTTGATCGCTTTTTATTATGATTTTTGGGAGGCAGAGTGAACAAAAACCAGCAATTCATGAATTTCTTTTGGAGGGTCGTTTATACCGTTCCGCGTGTGGTAAAATTGATAAAGCAGTTTTATTCTTCGGGTCAGTATGATTACGGCGATACCTCATTTATATCTTTTTTTTGTTTTGGCTCTTTTCTATAATAAAAACAATTTTATATAAAAAATAATTACTTTTGTATCGCTTTATTCTGTGAGCTATAACTTTTTTTTTTTTTCGCTGATTACGCTGTATGGTGGCTCATTTTTTGAGGGACAAGATGAAGTTTTCAGCGGTACCATGTTTATTTATATCCGTCTTTATCGCGTGTTATTCCACTTTTTGTTCGGTATGATGATAAAGCATTGTTTTTTGCCTTTTTTTTCCATTTTTTAAGGGGTTCACTAAAGAGGTCAACGAGACATTTTTATAGGGCGGGTCGTTACGGACGCGGCGATACTAAATATGTGAACTTTTTTTTATTATTTACATAATAATAATGTGCTTATTGGGGAAATATTTTTTTTATTTATTTAGGGATTTTTAAAAAAATATTTTTATACATGTTTTTTTTTTTTACATTTTTTTTTACATTGTCCCAGGGTGGGACATCACTATATAGTGTCAGATCGCTGATCTGGCAGTTTTCAGAGCACTCTGTCAGATCTGACAGGCAGTGTAGGAGGCTTGCCGGCACCTGCTCTCAGCAGCACTGACAAGCCACCTCCCTGCAGGACCCGGAAGGACCCCGCGGCCATCTTGGAACCAGGGGGCCTGCAGGGAGGAGGCCCTCGGAACAACGCGATCACATCGTGTTGCTCTGAGGGTCTCGGGGAAGCACGCAGGAAGCCCCTCCCTGCGCAATGCTTCCTTTACCACCGGAACACTGCGATCATGTTTGATCACAGTGTGCGGGGGGTTGAAGTGCCGGGAGTGACCACTACTGGCACTTAGTGTTGGGTGTCAGCTGTGTGAATAAGTTGACACCACGCGGCGGTCAGCTGAGCTCCCCCCGTGAGCACGGCTGATCGCATATGACGTACTATTCCGTCCATGGTAATTAAGTCCTAGGGCACATGGACAGAATAGTATGTCAGATGTAAGAAAGGGGTTAAAAATAAAGATAATAAAAATTAAATAAAAATTTAAAAAAATAATACCCGTATGTGGTATTGCGGCATTCAGAAAAGTCAGATCTATCAAAATAAAAATAATTATCCCAATCCGTAAACACGAATAACAAAATTATTTTGGTTGCTGCAATACCACAAAATATGCTGTAACAAGTGAATAAAATGTAATATTACTGTATCTCGAAATGGTAACAATAAAAATATTATCTCGCAGTGCAAAAATTAGGTTGTCACCCAGCTCCTTCGCCCCAATTTTTTTCTCAAACTTTTGATTTCTTTTTCACCACTAAAAATAATAAAAAAACTGTACATGTTTGGTGTCACTGTAAGGAGAAGGACCTGACTGTGGGTTCCTGTTCTGTGCCGGGTCGGAACTGTTGGGGCTATCTCCTCTGTTGTCCAGGGGAAAGAATAGGGGACAGGACAAACCTCTGCTCCAGGAAGCAAGGGGCGCAGCTAAGCGGCAGCAGAAAAAGCGCGCACGGAAGCAGTCAGGTTTGGCGGGAGCAGACGGCGCGCGGCGGAGAGAGAGGAGTGCTCCATCCCCAAGTACCGATACTGCGCAGGCCTGCGGCAAATCATCCGCGCCGCCACCAACGGGACGGGACTTAAGAGAGAGACCTGCAGTGTACCCGGTAACTGCCAGAGAGTTAGGGCCTGTACACTCCGTGGCCGTGAGTACAGCGTGTGCGCTGCCAAGAGAGACTGGGTATGGGATACACGTTTATGCCCTGGGCTGCCAGTATATACCTGCTGATCTACATTGAACCCGGATAGTGCTGTGGTTTTTTCTCATCCTCAGCTGCATCAATTAATGGACTAGGGACCCAGCGGAAGGTACCGGAAACCGACCGCTGCCGCCAGAAGACGGTCATCGTTATCTACAGGACCTCACCAGACCAGCACCGCGCCAGCCATTGTTGGTGCTACCGTCTGTTCAGCAACTCCCACAGCCTGAGAAATGACTGACAGTATAAGTTATCCAAGTGAACTGACTTTACTTCATCCATTGTTCTTCAACCCTATATATCATTTTGCATTTGAACTGCTCTTTCTGCTATTTAACTGATTGCTATCCTCATTTAACTGCTTACCTCCCTGCATGGGTGTCTCATTGTTAAATTAAAGTTTTTAACCCTTGCTCTGCCTTCTGTCTGTCACTGCATCCAGCCGGCAACCTGCTTTCACTACTGTAATAATACTGATGAGGAGAATCATATTTCAAAATAATTTATACCACAAAAGGAACACTGCAAAAACAATTCTCAAAAAAAAATGTCAGTAGTGCTTATTTTCTAAAATTTCTCCCCACTTCGAAAATTTTTTCCCATTTCCCAGTACACTAAGTAATAAAAAGTATAACTCGTCCTGTAGAAGACAAGTCCTTATATGTCTATGTGGGCAGAAAAATTAAAAATAAAAAAAAAGGTATGGCTCTGGGAAGGAGGTGAGTAAAAAAGCAAAAATGGAATTGACCACGTCGTGTGGGGTTTAATGGCTGCGATTGTGCAATGTAAATGCACTCTTAGTTCTAAGTACCGTTTAGGTAGTGGCGTACATAAAAATCGTGGGACCCCATAAGAATAAGTCCTAATTGGGTCCCTCTCCCCCCAAAAAAAAATTCAATAGATTCAATGGTGTAGGCAAGGTTACAATTGTGATAGATGGGTGTACAGTGCCTTGCGAAAGCATTCGGCTCCCTGGAATTTTTCAACTTTTTCCCAATATCATACTTCAAACATAAAGATACCAAATGTAGATTTTTGGTGAAGAATCAACAAGTGGGACACAATTGTGAAGTTGAATGAAATTTATTGGTTATTTTAAATTTTTGTGGAAATACAAAAACGGAAAAGTGGGGCGTGCAATATTATTCGGCCCCTTTACTTTCAGTGCAGCAAACTAACTCCAGAAGTTCATTGTGGATCTCGGAATGATCCAATGTTGTCCTAAATGACTAATGATGATAAATATAATCCACCTGTGTGTAATCAAGTCTCCGTATAAATGCACCTTCTCTGTGATAGTCTCAGGGTTCTGTTTGTCAAACAGTATTACACAGCGATGCAACACGTTTGAAATTGCTGGCATGATCACAGAACCATAAAAAGTTTTTGTTGCAAATAGTCAAAAGCATCACAAAAGATGTGTGAGTAAAAAAAGATGTACATTAACTGGCTAAGATTTGAGAAATAATCAAATGTGAATTGACAAGGAACCCATTTCCTCCAGTGCTGCATTATTCTAGAACTGCAACCTCCAGAGACCAGAAGTACAAGGTGTTAATTGTAAAGCGCTACTGAATATGTTGGCGCTATATAAATAAAATTCTTATTAAAAATATTAGTGCTCGGTGACATGACCAAGGTAAGGAAGGCTGAAACTTGACCACTACTGAACAAGACACAAAAGGTGAAACATCAAGACTGGACCAAGAAATATTTGAAAACCGATTTTTCAAATGTTTTATGGATTGATGAGAGGAGAGTGACTCTTGACAGACGAGATGGATGTGCCAGTGGCTGGATCAGTAATCACAACAGATAGCCGCTTTGAGTCAGATGCCAGCAAGGTGGAGGTGGTAGGGGCTGGTATTATTAAGATGAGTTAGCTGGACCATTTCGGGTTGAAGTGTAATGCAAAATTCCAAACCTAGTGCCAGTTTTTAGAAGATGCTTTCTTCAAGCCGTGGTACAGTAAAAAGAGGATAGTTTGGGTGATCGGTGCTACCAAAAAGTTGATCGTCAACATATCAAGAGACTGTAATCCTACTAATAAATGTGAATAACCACAACATCTGGAATGATGTTCAATAAAAACATATTTTTATTAATACATAAAACTATTAAAAACGGGGAAATATAAAATGCAGAGAGGACAAATCATTCACAGGGAATATCACAGGGAAACATAATAGGTAGTGGGTATAATCAAAAATGTTAATATCCTAAATGAATTATATAAGTCTAAGTAAGAGTAAATCAGTGTTGTCAGTGAGTATACATGTTGAAAAAGAGATCTAAGTGGATTGATAATTAGAATATATGGACGCCTCAGCAAATATCATAAAATTGTCTTACAGTACCATGTAATACGAAATAACACCAAGTCAGAATACCCCAAGACTTCAACATACGTTTTGCCAGGTGGCTTTTTTCAAGGAGTATAAGAAACAAGAAGGAAATAAACAATATGTATACCATCCCAACCAATGATGGAAAAGATTACAAGTTTATGTTAATAGGTGTCGGACCAGTGACATACAGTATTTTGAGATGTATGATACAAGGAAACATTAATACCTTACAGAGTAAAATACACACATCAGATGTGTGCCACACTGGAAACAAAGTGACATAATTATCACGTGACCCTCCGCAGAGGGTTGAGTAAGGAAACAGTAAAGCGCTTCACCGAGGAACGCACAACCGAAATGCATCACAACTGAAACCGGAAGTGATGTGCCACAGTGCGCAGGTCACGGTGGAATGCACCACCAAGGTGTTAGGATTCGAGTTACCGCTGCTGCACAAGGGGAGTCTCAAACCAGTCCCACTACAGTCCCCCATTCGTCTCCGGCCTCAGTGGAGCCTGCTCAGCAGAGACGTCGGTCCCAGCGTCTTGCCCATTCCAGTACTGTGCAGAGACTTACTGCTACCTCTCCTGGATCTGCTATTATAGCCAGTGCTGGAGCAGACATCTTTGGGACGAAGTCCTACGTTTCCCCTTCTGCGCATGCCCAGGGTAAGATCTCTCATTGGAGATCAGGGGTCACATGTTCAGGTACTGCAGCAGCTCCTATTGGTCTGCCAGGAAGGTCCTGAAACTGCATGTGTTTTGGAACAGTTTCTCATTGGTCCTTGTTTCTGGCAGGTCCTGTAGCTGTTGCTATAAAAGGGTGGCATGGCTGGGCCCCCATGCGCTAATATCAATCGTCATATGCTTTGCGCCAGTGTGGTCATGCGTGTGTGTGGTTAGGGCCCGGCTGAAATAAGCCCCTAGAATACCGACTTAATCGGTGAGGAGTTTGGTATGCTAGCTGGTCAGGGTCGGTGTCATAGATGCCCTGATTACCGGCATAACCGGTGAGGAGTTTGATTGCTGTGTTCAGGGCCTGGCGTTCAGACGCCATAGATTGCGGGTGTCTCCCGCGAGGACATTAGCGCATGATCACGTTCTATGTTCGCTTAGCAGTCAACTGTGTACCTGGGTGCCTGACAGGACACAGAAGTTTTTCTCAGTGGCTCTGTGACGTAACAGGGTTCGCTTTCAACGCTAGACAGCGCCCTAGCGTGTTTATTTTGCGACTCAGTGGTGTTAAGTGAGTTCGCCACACATCGCCATATAGTGCTGCGGCACTCCTTCTAGCGGCTCTGTGGAATAACAGAGTTCGCATATATTGCCACAGCCTGTTACGGCGTTTATTTTGGCGACTCTGCAGGATAACAGAGTTCGCTTCTTGCGCCATTTTTACTAGCAGCAGACTCTGCCTGCACGGTGGACCCCGGGCTGCGAACGCATCTCTTTACATCATTATATTTGGTGTGTCCGCAGACCCTAACATAATATTAGTGCCAGGGTCTGGCTAGTAAAATGGCGGATGACCAGCGTCTACCGCAGTACATCCAGCAGCTGGAGGGTAGGTTGGCGGCTCTTGAGCGCACAACCTCAGCTGTGGATGTTACCGCAGTCGCTGTTCAGGCTGCTAGCGTGGTTTGCAGCCAGTTTGTCCTCTGCCACCTCTGCCCCTACATTATCCCACCTCCCGCTTCCTGACAAGTTTGACGGTGACAGCAAGCAATGTCGGGATTCGTGAGTCAGTGCTCTATACAGCTCGAGCTTCTAGCTGCAACGTTTCCCACGGATCGGACACAAGTGGGTTTTGTACTATCTCTACTCTCGGGCAGAGCGTTGGAGTGGGCAACGCCGCTGTGGGAGCGCGACGATCGTGTGGTGCGGAGTGCTCCTCGTTTCCTGGAGGCTCTTAAAAAGGTCTTTTTAGGACCTCAGGTCACCCACGATACGGCGCTACAACTGCTGGCATTGGCACAGGGTTCGTCTTTGGTCAGTCAGTTTTCCGTCCAGTTTCGGACTCTGGCCTCAGAGTAGACTGGTCGGATAAAGTTCTCATTCCAGTCTACTGGCGAGGACTGGTTGACATTGTTAAAGACGCTTTGGCTACCAGGGAGATTCCCGCCACACTGGAGAAGCTTATCTCCATATCTACCCGCATCGACCTCTGTTTTCACAAGCGGAGTTTGGAGCGGGCCCAGTGTAGGCAGAGGATTCGGTTGGCTCCCACCTTTGCCACACCTCTCGAATCCCCCGATCTGGCGTCCGAACCCCAAAGGCCACAGAGGTTCCTCGTGCAGGACCTAAGTCTTGAGTCATCCGAGTATCTGTTGTCTGTAACCTTTGTCAGCAGACAGGACACTATGCCAACAAATGTCCACAGCGATCGGGGAAGCGATCGCATCTAGTGGCCCTGGGAGGAGGTTCACTAGAGACAGCGGCATTTTCCTCCAAGATGACATTAAAGGGACAGTCACTGTGGACTCTTCCACACTTACAGTCGAGCTTTGTGTGTACTCAGGAGCAGAGGGGAATTTCATGTCATCCACTTTGCTCGTCGCCACGCAATACATCTGGTAGCGCTCGACAAACCAGTGACTGTCGGGTAGTGAATGGGTTGACATTGCCCTCGCCAATTACACATCAGACTGTCCATCTTACTTTGTGTGTACCCCTTCCCATCAGGAAATTATTTCCTTTCTCGTCCTTCCGAGGGAATAGACGAAATCTACTGGGAGTACCCTGGCTCCGTTTCCACTCCCCTCATATTGATTGGACCTCCAGCAGGATACTGGGTTGGAGTGAGTCATGTAAGGACAGATGTGTCAGGGAGTGCATTCAGGTTACCACTACAGAGATACCCGCAGATCTTTCTCCTCTTCCCAAGTGTTATCAGTCATATGCAGACATGTTCTCTAAAAAGGCTGCGGAGACTCTGCCGCCCATCGTCCCTACGACTGTCCTATTGACCTCTTGCCTGGAGCAGAACCCCTCGGGGAAGGGTCTATCCCCTCTCTCTTCCTGAGACGGAGGCTATGTCTCAATATATCCGGAGAATCTGGCAAGAGGGTTCATTAGGAAGTCGGTGTCACCAGCAGGAGCGGAGTTCTTCTTCGTGCAGGAGAAAAGTGGGAATTACGTCGTGTATAGATTACAGAGGTCTTAACGCCATCACCGTTAAGAATAAGTACCCGTTGCCCTGATCTCTGGCTCTTTGATAGGCTCCGGGGAGCAAGGGTATTTACTAAATTAGATCTGCGTGGTGCTTATAACCTGATTTGCATCCGTGAGGGGGACGAATGGAAGACGGCTTTTAATACCAGGGATGGACATTATGAATACCTGGTGATGCCCTTCGGGCTCTGTAATGCCCCAGCCGTTTTCCAAGATTTTCAATGACATCTTCCGGGATATGCTTTCCACCTCTGTAGTAGTCTATCTGGATGATATTCTCATCTTTTCTCCAGATATTGACTTCACCGGAGGGATGTCTGCAAGTCTTCAACTGTTACGGGCGAACTCCCTCTATGCAAATTTGGAGAAATGCATGTTTGAGCAGGAGGAGTCTTTACCTTTCCTGGGCTATATCATCTCCGCCCAGGGATTGGCTATGGATCCTGCCAAACTACAGGCTGTGATGGATTGGCAAGAACCCCATTCTCTTAAAGCGGTGCAGCGCTTTATGGGGTTCATTAATTACTATCGCCAATTCATTCCCCACTTCTCCACTTTAGTAGCTCCCTTGGTAGCCCTCACCAAGAAGGGAGCCATCCCAAATTGTGGTCAGAGGAGGTCTCCAAGGCCTTTACTTCAATTAAGTCCATTTTGCTAGCGCTCCCATCTTACATCGCCCTGAGGTTGATAAGCCTTTTTTATTGGAGGTCGATGCCTCGTCCATTGGTGCTGGAGCAGTCCTTTTTCAAAAGGATGCTCAAGGTCCAGAAACATCCTTGTTTCTTATTTTCCAAGACCTCACACCAGAAGAGAGGAATTATTCCACTGGGGATAGGGAGTTGCTAGCCATGAAGTTGGCCTTTTCCGAGTGGAGACATCTCCTGGAGGGGGCTCGCTTTCCCTTTCAAGTTTTCACTGACCACAAAAATTTGGTCTATTTACAGACGCCCAGCAGCTAAATTCTCGCCAGGCAGATGGTCCTGTTCTTCTCCGGTTTCATTTCACCCTCCATTTCTCTCGGGAGAGAAGAACATTCGGGCCGATGCGCTTTCTCGCTCCGTGGTGTCCTCTGAGGAGGTGGAGGAGGAGCCTCGGTTGATTGTCCCACAGAGAGCCTAAGAACTGTGGCCCGGTTTTGCTTGAGTCAGTGCCTCCGGGCAAGACTTTTGTGCCCACCAATTTTGCGACCGGAGGTACTCTCTTGGGCACATTCGTCCAGGGTGGGTGGACATTTTGGGGCAAAAAGGACATTGAGTT
>JARQOD010011343.1:0-23772 GCA_033576555.1 Oophaga sylvatica
AAATGGTGGCAATTTGAAAAATCAAAGTGCATGGAAAACTGAAAACAGAAGAGGCGTGAGGCAATAACATGGCGGACATGGCAGCCAAAGAAGCAGCCAAAGGAAGACAACATGGAGAAGTGGGAGAGGTCGTAGAGCCGGACGGCTACTACATGACGACTGAAGACAAGAAACCTGACAAAGAAACGTCCTGGAATCTGCTCAAGAAGTTACAAGACCAAGCTCCAAAAGGAAAAGAGCTGAATGGGAAAAAAGCAACACGTGAAGAAGGAAGGCTATCAATAATAGACTTCAAACTCTGCCTACCACAAAGTATGCACCCTATGGTGGTCCAATGGGTACATGGACCCACATCCACATATCAAAGACACAGATGAATGATCTGATTGGTGCTTACTGTTTCGCTTCAGGGATCTCCACCCTAACAGCCAAATTCACCAGCAGCTGTCTGACCTGCGGCAAATGCAAGCCTGGACGTATGGAAGAAAGACCCCCTCACCTCATCTGGAAAGACCACTCTACCAGCTTCAAAGGATCCAGATAGACCACATCCAGATATCGCCAAGTGAAGGATTCAAATACGCCATTGTGGTCAAAAGAAGAATTTTCAAGATGAACAGAAGCCTTCCAAGTCAGCAAAGACTACTGCAACGAAGCTACTTTCGGAAAATAGTGTGCAGATACGGGGTTCCAGAAATGATAGAAAGTGATCAGGGACCAGCATTCACAGCAAATCTGACACACAAGACCCGATTAGCAGTAGGGTCAGATTTAGGCCTACACACTCCTTACCACCCCCAGAGCAGCAGGAAGGTAGAAAAAAACTGAACGAAACACTTAAGAATAGAATGCTGAAAAATTGCCCAAGAGACACGCAAACCATGGCATGACACACTCCTAATTGCACTGTTTAGCGTAAGGCACACTCCCAGAGACCCAGAAAAAGCTGTTTCGTGCCTGCATCTTCTGCTAACAGATAAGACATTTTCTTCTTTTAGTTTTTTGGTGCCTGCATTTTGTCCTGCACTTCTGTGGGGGTCTGCCGGGTCCCCTTCGGGGGGCTTATGCTCCTCTCAGTTTAGTTCAGCCACTGTTTGTTCATTTGCCTTTTCCAGTTTTTTCAGTGGTTGCTGTTTAGTTTTTGTTACACCAGAGAACTAATTTAGGTGGTAGAGGTCGTGTGATCTCAGGTGTTTTTGTAATTAGTAGAGTTGGTACTTTTCAGGGTTTTTTGGGGTTGCAGTAAGTGCCTTTCCTATCCTCTTCTATCTAGACAGATTGGGCCCCAACGTTTGCTCATACTATTTTCTGTCTGTGTCTGTATTTCCTCTTGTCTAACCGCCATTACATGTTTGGGGGCTTCCTATGTTCTTTGGGGTTCTGCTCCGGGGCAGATAGCTTTCCTTTTTCTATCTTTAGGTGTAGTTAGCTTCTCAGGCTGTGACGAGGCGTCTAGGACCAACGTAGGAACGCTCCACGGCTGCCTTTAGTTGTGGTGGTGACCTCGCACCAGTCCGGATGGAAATGCCTGGCTTGACCAGATCTCCGAACTACCTCCAGACTGAGAATACACATCCTTGATGAAACATCATATCAACTATGAGACTATGATTGCAAACACATAAACCCCCGACAGGGACAGTCCTCCTGACCGCCCATTTGCGAAAAGTCTGTATTCGGTGGGGGAGGCATGTACTAGGGGTGTCTCAACTCACCGGCAGCATAAAAGAGTTGCAGCGCTTTGGGCCAGGAGCAGGTTTTTAGGGCAAGTGGTATCTAAGGGGGGACTGTCATGGAAATATATATGTATTCCATATATTCAAAGTATATTCACATATATGTATTCACAGTTCACAGTTAGATAGATCTCACTTGCTAAAAAACCCTGTGCTCACATATTTCTAGGCCAGCTATAATCAGTCGTTTTAAAGAAATCTGGCCTTCATAAGACCTTCGTAAAGGAACAAATGCATGAAGTACAAAATGTCCTATTAGATATCTGTTGTTTACATTATAGTTATGCAAGGCAACTAGGTCACAAGAATATAAACAATAATTCTGCAACTTCAGCTCTTTTAATCATGATTATCATAATTATCATATTTACACTAGAACAGCCAATAATCTAGCAGCTTTTAATTGTATGTTAATTGACTAACCAGCCCCTTTTTGTAAACGTATAAAACCTTGAATGAATAATAAATGTATGTCTTTGACGAACTGTTATACTGACACTTTCGTGTGGACAGTCCTCATTTCGTTCTGAGCGCTCAAAAAGACATTATATAGAGATTTGGACATGGCAAGCAGCAAACACAGGATATTTTATCCTAATTAAATTTCCATATCAGGAGCAATATTATAGTAGTTATATTCTTGTACATAGGAGCAGTATTATAGTAGTTATATTCTTGTATATAGGGGCAGTATTATAGTAGTTATATTCTTGTACATAGTGGCAGTATTATAGTAGTTATATTCTTGTACATAGGAGCAGTATTATATTAGTTATATTCTTGTATATAGGGGCAGTATTATAGTTAAGTTATATTCTTGTACATAGGAGCAGATATTATTAGTTAGTTATATTCTTGTACATAGGAGCAGTATTATAGTAGTTATATTCTTGTACATAGGAGCAGTATTATAGCAGTTATATTCTTGTACATAGGGCAGGCATAATAATAGGGAGTATATAGTATTGTGTACATAGGGGGCAGTATTATAGTAGTTATTGGACAGTATTACATCCAAGATCTAGTCTAAATGTTCACCTATATAGACAGGAAACTGAAAAAAAAGAAACAAAAGTAAAAACATTGTTAAAGCTGTACCCCTTGATTTATTAGAAATTAGGATTTTCCTACAATCAGTTTCTAAGAACAGTTTTAGAACAATTATAATCTCACAAAGAAATAAAACAATAATTCTAAACAATGTAACAAAACAGAAAGTTCAGAGACAGTTGAATGGTTCTCATTTGAGTAAAGCAATAAGATTTGCAGGTCCCTGGTCTGGTGGCCACATTGGTGTTCCACAGCTGCCGGACCAAAGCCCAGCGGAGCTCTTCCTTCCCAGCGTAACACAATGTGTGTCGCACTGCACCGATTACATCGTTCCGAGCCTATGGACTGGAAGAGGCGTTGGGGAGCCCAGCAGGAAGGTGGAGGTGCGCAGGGCTCTGGTCCAGCGGCCACAGATTACTGACCCGGATCTTACAAACCTTTTTTATCAACTTTAGTTCTAATGGAAATACAAAAAAGAAAATGTCGAACAATTACATCAAACTTGTGTCTTGGGTAGTGGCCAATATCCTCAGACTTTCTAGTTGTTGCGAAACTACAACTCTGAACATGCACTACAACCAATGTTGGCAGTTGTAGTTTCTCTACAGCCAGAGATCCACAGGTTGCAGATCTTTCAGAGAACATCAGCAATGTATCTATTACTTTGAGAATGTATCAGTCTTTGACATCGAGAATGAGTCTATGACATCACAACTTCCTGAGTGACACGATACAATGGAGGAGAAAGTCTGCACTTCCAGAAAGTTCCTCTTATCCTTCGCTGAACTTGTGGATGATGGAACGTGGCAGCACGAATAGCGGATGCTGAACCTCCGGACGTTATGTTATAATCTACCGCAGCGATCAAGGAAGGAAAAACTTCTCAGAATGCCTTGAGCGAGACAATGCAGCACGGGGACATCATTTACAAGGAGCCGGCATTGTCTGGACCTCATACAGGCACTAGATGCAATGATATGACTAAAGAACAATTCTAGGTGAACTGTCTCTTTAAATGAGTAGTCATGGACATCCTCACTGGAGGACTACAGATTGGGTCAGTGGGAATGTCCTTTGTAGTCACAACAACCTGATCCTCCTGCGACATTATTACAAGTAAAGTGAATGATCCGGCTCCACTGTCGCCTGTTATGATATCGTCATAATACTCCATTTAAAGGCACCCTATCACTATCATGGACCTATCCTAATAAAGGCATCAGTATAATGCATTAATTTAGCTCTATGATTGGGTAAAATGACCCCCTCTATAGATCCCCCTAAAATAATTAAACAAGTTAGAAAAAAACACTTTCTTTTGCTGTGGAAGATCTGTGTCATAGCACAGTGATCACATAATCTCTCTCGACCAATCAGCAGCAGTGATAAGCCTCATGTGATACATCATGTGACTGCATAGAAGCAGGAAGAGATTTTTCTTTAGCCCGGTTTATCAATGTGGAGGGCTGTTTGCATGAAATAATCGTGCGGTCTCTTGTAGTACTATCGGGGGATCATATTGGGGTGCTACCTTAAAGATGTTGGTTATAATAAAAGAGTCCCTTTAAATATGCAGATTGATCCCGTCAGTGTTGAAGGTGGATACTGTAGACATTTCCAGTAACAGTTTTAACTTTTAGCTACTTTTTGATACATTTTTAAGATCATTTATGTGGGGTTGAGGGACTGGCTGTGAAATGGGACTGCTAATGGTTTCCAGGAGGAGAGGAGAACCTGCCCCCGGGGCCTGAGGATGCCCAACAACCCCTCTGCCATGTAAGACAGCAGCATTATAAATGGTACTTAGTAGGTAGGGGCTCCTTCACAGATTTCGCAGTTATACTATTACCTGCGGCTCATTTCACTTGTGCTGGGCCGGTCTGCAGTGCCGGGGCACCTATGGACACGCCATTGTACCTGGGTGGGTATGTAAAGGGCTGTGGTGCCCAGTGACGGCCGTTGGTTTGTAGGGGATGAGCCCTCACTGATTACGCACTGATAATCTATTTTTTTTCCAGTAAACCAATTAATGGTGCTGTGTTGGGTATACCGGGAAAGGTGCCATTTGAATCATTGGTGCCAGTGCCGGAAGAGCTCAGAAACCAGTGAATGACAAATCCTACAATTTGCCTTACAATAACTTAATATTGGGGGTAATGGACAAGTCGCCCTCTGTGGAGCCTGAACGTCTGGCACCAGACTACGGTAGACCCGTCATTATGGCGTCACGTCATCATTTAGCAGCGGTTAATTCATCTTCCAGAGTCTCCTCCCTGCTCTTCATATCATGGTGGTCACTTGTTGGGTTCCCTCTGGGTTTGCAGCAGGACTGGCAGTATTTTTTGCACAGGTTCCTCCACAGTTCAGTATATTGCCGGTGGCTTAATCCTAAAATAACGGGGATGACGGCGGCGCTGCCGCTCCCTACACACGTGAGCGTCAGGACAATCCATAAACTGATCTCATAATTCTCTATGACCAGCACCGAGACCTGGAGAAGAGCGATGTAAGGAACCCAACAGATGAGGAAAGTCAAGGAGAAGATGGCGATACACTTGGCATATCGCAAGTCCATTTGGCGCTCGATCTCTGTCACCACCTCCCGCTGCACTGATCGGTGCAGCTTCTTGATTTCCCTGAGTTGCCTTCTGGCCACAGAAAGAAGCTTGATGGTGATGAAGCTCATGGCCAAGATGGCCGGGATGACCACCCCGTACGTCTCCAGGTATATATAGGCATTTGGGAACACCTGTTTATAGGAACAAGTGTCGTTACTTTTCCAATTATTCCAGCCCAATAATGGAAGGCAGGAGAAGACCAAGGGAAACGTCCACACCAAGAACAGGGAGAGGGGGACACAACGGTGCACCCAAATGTCCCGATAGTGCAAAGGATAGATGATGCACAAGTACTTCTCGTAGTGCACCATCAACAAGTTAGCCAAGAATGAAAGGAAGAAGAAGTTGGGGGATATATAGGCGAGAAAACAGCCGTAATACCCCAGGTCCTTGTTGAATTTCATCCGAGGGATACAAGGCAGGAGAACGCCAGTGAAGAAGTCGGCAAACAGCAGGCTGAGGAAGAAGTAGTTGGCCGTGTTGTGCAGCTTCTTGTTGAAGACGATTCCAATGATGATGAAAAGGTTGGAGAGGATGATGAAGGCCGAGAGGGGGCTGGACAGCAGGATGATGAGCTTTTCCTGGTCTCTGTGATCTGACAGATTCTGAGACACGTCCAACTCCATCCCTCATACAGTCAGCGCCTAGAACGAGTCCTGAGCCAACGGTCTGAGAACATTCTCCCGATGGGGCAAGAAGGAGATGACAGCAATGGAGATTTCCAATGGAGGCGCTGAAAGGAAGGAGACAAATAGTAAGGAGGGGACAATGGTGGATACTCGAAGAATAACATCTATGGATACATTGTATTGGGGGGAACTATTATTAGCAAGTATCTCCTAAAGGGACCAGAACACAATTACCAAGCATCGGGTTTGCATGGATGACTGAGAATGATGCCATTATTCATGCACTGGATATTCGCCATTGTATGGCAGCATTATTTATTATTTTAATTATTATTATTTATTATTATTTATTAGTATCATGTGTTTTTGTGCTACTATACTTTTTGCACTAAATATTAAACATTATAAGAGAGAATAATGTATATAATACGACAATTGCACTGGACAAGGATAGCAGTATTAAGTATGCACCTGACATGATATGGCGATACTATTTATGCACTGGACATGATATGGCAGCATTATGCCCTTTGTGACTCTTCTTTTTGCACAGGATATAGAGCGTTATAGTATCAGGCACCACTTTTATTTCTGCACACGGCATTGCATAGCAGTATTAGGGGTGCACTATATGGCAACACCGCAGTTGACACAGTATTATTTGTGCAGTGATATGTGCTGCATATTGAATAAATGTGGAAATATTCTGATTTAGATCAGATATACAGTACAGTACAGACCAAAAGTTTGGACACACCTTCTCATTCAACGATTTTTCTGTATTTTCATGACTATGAAAATTGTAGACAAAAAAACCTGACTGGCACTTCCAGACTAATGTGAACTAGGTGCAAACCAAAGGGAGCTACCCCCATGTAAAACATACAAAAAAGGCTGCACTCAAGCATACTGAAGCATGACAACATAGAATACATGAAATTTTGAATAGCAATATGGCTTTGGAGTATAAGGAAAAATTTGAGACGCTTAGTATAAACATTTGGCCAAACATTTTAAAGCCCACCAACCATCGTCAAGGTGGTCTCAGTTCTGGTGAGTCCCTGACCTAATGTGAACATACCTCTATTAGGCTGATATCTGAATTTCTGGGTGAATATGCACCTCTGTCAGTAATGCCTGCATTTATGGGTAAAGTAGGGACCTGGTGTAATTAAAATCACCACCTGGTGGGGGCGGAGTGCTCGGTCAGTAAGCTAACATTCAAAAGACAAAAAAACCTGACTGGCACTTCCAGACTAATGTGAACTAGGTGCAAACCAAAGGGAGCTACCCCCATGTAAAACATACAAAAAAAGGCTGCACTCAAGCATACTGAAGCATGACAACATAGAATACATGAAATTTTGAATAGCAATATGGCTTTGGAGTATAAGGAAAAATTTGAGACGCTTAGTATAAACATTTGGCCAAACATTTTAAAGCCCACCAACCATCGTCAAGGTGGTCTCAGTTCTGGTGAGTCCCTGACCTAATGTGAACATACCTCTATTAGGCTGATATCTGAATTTCTGGGTGAATATGCACCTCTGTCAGTAATGCCTGCATTTATGGGTAAAGTAGGGACCTGGTGTAATTAAAATCACCACCTGGTGGGGGCGGAGTGCTCGGTCAGTAAGCTAACATTCAAAAGACAAAAAAACCTGACTGGCACTTCCAGACTAATGTGAACTAGGTGCAAACCAAAGGGAGCTACCCCCATGTAAAACATACAAAAAAGGCTGCACTCAAGCATACTAAAGCATGACAACATAGAATACATGAAATTTTGAATAGCAATATGGCTTTGGAGTATAAGGAAAAATTTGAGACGCTGACAGAGGTGCATATTCACCCAGAAATTCAGATATCAGCCTAATAGAGGTATGTTCACATTAGGTCAGGGACTCACCAGAACTGAGACCACCTTGACGATGGTTGGTGGGCTTTAAAATGTTTGGCCAAATGTTTATACTAAGCGTCTCAAATTTTTCCTTATACTCCAAAGCCATATTGCTATTCAAAATTTCATGTATTCTATGTTGTCATGCTTCAGTATGCTTGAGTGCAGCCTTTTTTTGTATGTTTTACATGGGGGTAGCTCCCTTTGGTTTGCACCTAGTTCACATTAGTCTGGAAGTGCCAGTCAGGTTTTTTTGTCTTTTGAATGTTAGCTTACTGACCGAGCACTCCGCCCCCACCAGGTGGTGATTTTAATTACACCAGGTCCCTACTTTACCCATAAATGCAGGCATTACTGACAGAGGTGCATATTCACCCAGAAATTCAGATATCAGCCTAATAGAGGTATGTTCACATTAGGTCAGGGACTCACCAGAACTGAGACCACCTTGACGATGGTTGGTGGGCTTTAAAATGTTTGGCCAACTGTTTATACTAAGCGTCTCAAATTTTTCCTTATACTCCAAAGCCATATTGCTATTCAAAATTTCATGTATTCTATGTTGTCATGCTTCAGTATGCTTGAGTGCAGCCTTTTTTTGTATGTTTTACATGGGGGTAGCTCCCTTTGGTTTGCACCTAGTTCACATTAGTCTGGAAGTGCCAGTCAGGTTTTTTTGTCTTTTGAATGTTAGCTTACTGACCGAGCACTCCGCCCCCACCAGGTGGTGATTTTAATTACACCAGGTCCCTACTTTACCCATAAATGCAGGCATTACTGACAGAGGTGCATATTCACCCAGAAATTCAGATATCAGCCTAATAGAGGTATGTTCACATTAGGTCAGGGACTCACCAGAACTGAGACCACCTTGACGATGGTTGGTGGGCTTTAAAATGTTTGGCCAAATGTTTATACTAAGCGTCTCAAATTTTTCCTTATACTCCAAAGCCATATTGCTATTCAAAATTTCATGTATTCTATGTTGTCATGCTTCAGTATGCTTGAGTGCAGCCTTTTTTTGTATGTTTTACATGGGGGTAGCTCCCTTTGGTTTGCACCTAGTTCACATTAGTCTGGAAGTGCCAGTCAGGTTTTTTTGTCTTTTGAATGTTAGCTTACTGACCGAGCACTCCGCCCCCACCAGGTGGTGATTTTAATTACACCAGGTCCCTACTTTACCCATAAATGCAGGCATTACTGACAGAGGTGCATATTCACCCAGAAATTCAGATATCAGCCTAATAGAGGTATGTTCACATTAGGTCAGGGACTCACCAGAACTGAGACCACCTTGACGATGGTTGGTGGGCTTTAAAATGTTTGGCCAAATGTTTATACTAAGCGTCTCAAATTTTTCCTTATACTCCAAAGCCATATTGCTATTCAAAATTTCATGTATTCTATGTTGTCATGCTTCAGTATGCTTGAGTGCAGCCTTTTTTTGTATGTTTTACATGGGGGTAGCTCCCTTTGGTTTGCACCTAGTTCACATTAGTCTGGAAGTGCCAGTCAGGTTTTTTTGTCTTTTGAATGTTAGCTTACTGACCGAGCACTCCGCCCCCACCAGGTGGTGATTTTAATTACACCAGGTCCCTACTTTACCCATAAATGCAGGCATTACTGACAGAGGTGCATATTCACCCAGAAATTCAGATATCAGCCTAATAGAGGTATGTTCACATTAGGTCAGGGACTCACCAGAACTGAGACCACCTTGACGATGGTTGGTGGGCTTTAAAATGTTTGGCCAAATGTTTATACTAAGCGTCTCAAATTTTTCCTTATACTCCAAAGCCATATTGCTATTCAAAATTTCATGTATTCTATGTTGTCATGCTTCAGTATGCTTGAGTGCAGCCTTTTTTTGTATGTTTTACATGGGGGTAGCTCCCTTTGGTTTGCACCTAGTTCACATTAGTCTGGAAGTGCCAGTCAGGTTTTTTTGTCTTTTGAATGTTAGCTTACTGACCGAGCACTCCGCCCCCACCAGGTGGTGATTTTAATTACACCAGGTCCCTACTTTACCCATAAATGCAGGCATTACTGACAGAGGTGCATATTCACCCAGAAATTCAGATATCAGCCTAATAGAGGTATGTTCACATTAGGTCAGGGACTCACCAGAACTGAGACCACCTTGACGATGGTTGGTGGGCTTTAAAATGTTTGGCCAAATGTTTATACTAAGCGTCTCAAATTTTTCCTTATACTCCAAAGCCATATTGCTATTCAAAATTTCATGTATTCTATGTTGTCATGCTTCAGTATGCTTGAGTGCAGCCTTTTTTTGTATGTTTTACATGGGGGTAGCTCCTTTGGTTTGCACCTAGTTCACATTAGTCTGGAAGTGCCAGTCAGGTTTTTTTGTCTTTTTTTTTATGTTAGCTTACTGACCGAGCACTCCGCCCCACCAGGTGGTGATTTTAATTACACCAGGTCCCTACTTTACCCATAAATGCAGGCATTACTGACAGAGGTGCATATTCACCCAGAAATTCAGATATCAGCCTAATAGAGGTATGTTCACATTAGGTCAGGGACTCACCAGAACTGAGACCACCTTGACGATGGTTGGTGGGCTTTAAAATGTTTGGCCAAATGTTTATACTAAGCGTCTCAAATTTTTCCTTATACTCCAAAGCCATATTGCTATTCAAAATTTCATGTATTCTATGTTGTCATGCTTCAGTATGCTTGAGTGCAGCCTTTTTTTGTATGTTTTACATGGGGGTAGCTCCCTTTGGTTTGCACCTAGTTCACATTAGTCTGGAAGTGCCAGTCAGGTTTTTTTGTCTTTTGAATGTTAGCTTACTGACCGAGCACTCCGCCCCACCAGGTGGTGATTTTAATTACACCAGGTCCCTACTTTACCCATAAATGCAGGCATTACTGACAGAGGTGCATATTCACCAGAAATTCAGATATCAGCCTAATAGAGGTATGTTCACATTAGGTCAGGGACTCACCAGAACTGAGACCACCTTGACGATGGTTGGTGGGCTTTAAAATGTTTGGCCAAATGTTTATACTAAGCGTCTCAAATTTTTCCTTATACTCCAAAGCCATATTGCTATTCAAAATTTCATGTATTCTATGTTGTCATGCTTCAGTATGCTTGAGTGCAGCCTTTTTTTGTATGTTTTACATGGGGGTAGCTCCCTTTGGTTTGCACCTAGTTCACATTAGTCTGGAAGTGCCAGTCAGGTTTTTTTGTCTTTTGAATGTTAGCTTATGACCGAGCACTCCGCCCCCACCAGGTGGTGATTTTAATTACACCAGGTTCCTACTTTACCCATAAATGCAGGCATTACTGACAGAGGTGCATATTCACCCAGAAATTCAGATATCAGCCTAATAGAGGTATGTTCACATTAGGTCAGGGACTCACCAGAACTGAGACCACCTTGACGATGGTTGGTGGGCTTTAAAATGTTTGGCCAAATGTTTATACTAAGCGTCTCAAATTTTTCCTTATACTCCAAAGCCATATTGCTATTCAAAATTTCATGTATTCTATGTTGTCATGCTTCAGTATGCTTGAGTGCAGCCTTTTTTTGTATATGAAAATTGTAGAATCACACTAAAGGCATCAAAACTATGAATTATCACATGTGGAATTATACATTACACTTTACAAAAAAGTGTGAAACAACTGAAATTATGTCTTATATTCTAGGTTCTTCACCTTTTGCTTTGATTACTGCTTTGCAGGCAGAAAAGGTGAACGGATGGACTCTACATGCCTGGTTCCCACCGTGAAGCATGGAGGAGGAGGTGTGATGGTGTGGGGGTGCTTTGCTGGTGACACTGTTGGGGATTTATTCAGAATTGAAGGCATACTGAACCAGCATGGCTACCACAGCATCTTGCAGCGGCATGCTATTCCATCCGGTTTGCGTTTAGTTGGACCATCATTTATTTTTCAACAGGACAATGACCCCAAACACACCTCCAGGCTGTGTAAGGGCTATTTGACCAAGAAGGAGAGTGCTGGGGTGCTACGCCAGATGACCTGGCCTCCACTGTCACCAGACCTGAACCCAATCGAGATGGTTTGGGTTGAGCTGGACCGCTCACCGCTTCAATTTTGAATAAATCCCCAACAGTGTCACCAGCAAAGCACCCCCACACCATCACACCACCTCCTCCATGCTTCACGGTGGGAACCAGGCATGTAGAGTCCAACAGTCCACCCTTTCTGCATGCAAAGCAGTAATCAAAGCAAAAGGTGGCTACTGTGAAGAACCTAGAATATAAGATATATTTTCAGTTGTTTCACACTTTTTTGTAAAGTGTAATGTATAATTCCACATGTGATAATTCATAGTTTTGATACCTTCAGTGTGATTCTACAATTTTCATAGTCATGAAAATACAGAAAAATCCTTGAATGAGAAGGTGTGTCCAAACTTTTGGTCTGTACTGTACATCTATATAATTATATAACCTGTGCATTGTGTAGATACTTCTGAGTGTAATAACACGGATGACCCCATGATTTCTCGTTACGCCCCCTCTTTCTAGTCTGCAGATCTCTGCAGTAAATAATCCACCATTTTCCAGCCATTATACTGGTAATGATCGGTGATCGCCGCCTGTGGTCATATAGGCTGGGGATAAAAATCAGTTTCTCTTCACTGAGTTTACACGTTTTCCCCTGGTCACAAATGACTTTCCTAGAAAATTATAGCAACCGCTCGCTTTATGGTCAGGGATGAGTTCAGAGCCATAAAAAAATAACCAAACTCTCCCTTCTTTATGGGGGCATTGGAAGCGAAATGCATAAACATCCGTGCAGGGAATGGACTTTTTATAGCTGCTGCTAGTGAAAAAGAGCTGAGGTATAATCAGCAAACAGTAAGCGGAAACAGCAATGAAGGAGGCGGTCAGCCAGGTGTGCACGCAGGTAGAGACAATGAAGGAGACGGTCAGCCAGGTGTGCACGCAGGTAGAGACAATGAAGGAGGCAGTCAGCCAGGTGTGCACGCAGGTAGAGACAATGAAGGAGGCGGTCAGCCAGGTGTGCACGCAGGTAGAGACAATGAAGGAGACGGTCAGCCAGGTGTGCACGCAGGTAGAGACAATGAGGAGGCGTCAGCCAGGTGTGCACGCAGGTAGAGACAATGAAGGAGGCGGTCAGCCAGGTGTGCACGCAGGTAGAGACAATGAAGGAGACGGTCAGCCAGGTGTGCACGCAGGTAGAGACAATGAAGGAGGCGGTCAGCCAGGTGTGCACGCAGGTAGAGACAATGAAGGAGACGGTCAGCCAGGTGTGCACGCAGGAGAGACAATGAGGAGGCAGTCAGCCAGGTGTGCACGCAGGTAGAGACAATGAAGGAGGCGGTCAGCCAGGTGTGCACGCAGGTAGAGACAATGAAGGAGCACGGTCAGCCAGGTGTGCACGCAGGCAGAGACAATGAAGGAGCACGGTCAGCCAGGTGTGCATGCAGGCAGAGACAATGAAGGAGCACGGTCAGCCAGGTGTGCACGCAGGCAGAGACAATGAAGGAGCGCGGTCAGCCAGGTGTGCACGCAGGTAGAGACAATGAAGGAGGCGGTCAGCCAGGTGTGCACGCAGGTAGAGGCAATGAAGGAGGAGGTCAGCCAGTGTGCACGCAGGTAGAGACAATGAAGGAGCACGGTCAGCCAGGTGTGCACGCAGGTAAAAGACAATGAAGGAGGCAGTCAGCCAGGTGTGCACGCAGGTAGAGACAATGAAGGAGCGGTCAGCCAGGTGTGCACGCAGGTAGAGGCAATGAAGGAGGAGGTCAGCCAGGTGTACACGCAGGTAGAGGCAATGAAGGAGGAGGTCAGCCAGGTGTACACGCAGGTAGAGACAATGAAGGAGGCGGTCAGCCAGGTGTGCACGCAGGTATAGCAATGAAGGAGGCGGTCAGCCAGGTGTGCACGCAGGTAGAGGCAATGAAGGAGGAGGTCAGCCAGGTGTACACGCAGGTAGAGGCAATGAAGGAGGAGGTCAGCCAGGTGTACACGCAGGTAGAGACAATGAAGGAGCGCGGTCAGCCAGGTGTACACGCAGGTAGAGACAATGAAGGAGCGTGTCAGCCAGGTGTGCACGCAGGTAGAGACAATGAAGGAGCACGGTCAGCCAGATGTGCACGCAGGTAGAGACAATGAAGGAGGCGGTCAGCCAGGTGTTCACGCAGGTAGAGACAATGACGGAGGCGGTCAGCCAGGTGTTCACGCAGGTAGAGACAATTAAGGAGGCGGTCAGCCAGGTGTTCACGCAGGTAGAGACAATGAAGGAGGCGGTCAGCCAGGTGTGCACGCAGGTAGAGACAATGAAGGAGGCGGTCAGCCAGGTGTGCATGCAGGTAGAGACAATGAAGGAGCGCGGTCAGCCAAGTGTGCACGCAGGTAGAGACAATGAGGAGGCGGTCAGCCAGGTGTTCACGCAGGTAGAGACAATGAAGGAGGCGGTCAGCCAGGTGTGCACGCAGGTAGAGACAATGAAGGAGGCGGTCAGCCAGGTGTTCACGCAGGTAGAGACAATGAAGGAGGCGGTCAGCCAGGTGTTCACGCAGGTAGAGACAATGAAGGGGCGGTCAGCCAGGTGTGCACGCAGGTAGAAACAATGAAGGAGCGCGGTCAGCCAGGTGTGCACGCAGGTGGGGACAATGAAGGAGGCGGTCAGCCAGGTGTGCACGCATGTAGAGACAATGAAGGAGGCAGTCAGCCAGGTGTGCACGCAGGTATAGACAATGAAGGAGGCGGTCAGCCAGGTGTGCACGCAGGTAGAGACAATGAAGGAGGCGGTCAGTCAGGTGTGCAGGCAGGTAGAGACAATGAAGGAGCGCGGTCAGCCAGGTGTGCACGCAGGTGGGGACAATGAAGGAGGCGGTCAGCCAGGTGTGCACGCATGTAGAGACAATGAAGGAGGCAGTCAGCCAGGTGTGCACGCAGGTATAGACAATGAAGGAGGCGGTGAGCCAGATGTGCACGCAGGTAGAGGCAATGAAGGAGGCAGTCAGCCAGGTGTGCACGCAGGTAGAGACAATGAAGGAGGCGGTCAGCCAGGTGTGCACGCAGGTAGAGGCAATGAAGGAGGCAGTCAGCCAGGTGTGCACGCAGGTAGAGACAATGAAGGAGGCAGTCAGCCAGGTGTGCATGCAGGTGGGGACAATGAAGGAGGCGTCAGCCAGGTGTGCACACAGGTAGAGACAATGAAGGAGGCAGTCAGCCAGGTGTGCACAGGTAGAGACAATGAAGGACTGTGGTCAGCCAGGTGTGCACGCAGGTAGAGACAATGAAGGAGGCAGTCAGCCAGGTGTGCACGCAGGTAGAGACAATGAAGGAGGCGGTCAGCCAGGTGTGCACGCAGGTATAGACAATGAAGGAGGCGGTCAGCCAGGTTCACGCAGGTAGAGGCAATGAAGGAGGCAGTCAGCCAGGTGTGCACGCAGGTAGAGACAATGAAGGAGGCGGTCAGCCAGGTGTGCACGCAGGTAGAGACAATGAAGGAGGCGGTCAGCCAGGTGTGCACGCAGGTAGAGACAATGAAGGAGGCAGTCAGCCAGGTGTGCACGCAGGTAGAGACAATGAAGGAGGCAGTCAGCCAGGTGTGCACGCAGGTAGAGACATGAAGGAGGCAGTCAGCCAGGTGTGCACGGTAGAGACAATGAAGGAGGCAGTCAGCCAGGTGTGCACGCAGGTAGAGGCAATGAAGGAGGCAGTCAGCCAGGTGTGCACGCAGGTAGAGGCAATGAAGGACTGTGGTCAGCCAGGTATGCACGCAGGTAGAGCAATGAAGGATGTGGTCAGCCAGGTGTGCACGCAGGTAGAGGCAATGAGGAGGAGATCAGCCAGGTGTGCACGTAGGTAGAGGCAATGAGATCAGCCAGGTGTGCACATAGGTAGAGGCAATGAAGGAGCGCGGTCAGCCAGGTGGGCACGCAGGTAGAGGCAATGAAGGAGCGCGGTCAGCCAGGTGTGCACGCAGGTAGAGGCAATGAAGGACTGTGGTCAGCCAGGTGTGCATGCAGGTAGAGACTATGGAGGTGCGCAGTCAGCCAGGTGTGCACGCAGGTGGGGACAATGAAGGAGGCGGTCAGCCAGGTGTGCACACAGGTAGAGACAATGAAGGAGGCAGTCAGCCAGGTGTGCACAGGTAGAGACAATGAAGGACTGTGGTCAGCCAGGTGTGCACGCAGGTAGAGACAATGAAGGAGGCAGTCAGCCAGGTGTGCACGCAGGTAGAGGCAATGAAGGAGGCAGTCAGCCAGGTGTGCACGCAGGTAGAGGCAATGAAGGAGCGTGGTCAGCCAGGTGTGCACGCAGGTAAGGCAATGAAGGAGCGTGGTCAGCCAGGTGTGTACGCAGGTATAGGCAATGAAGCACTGTGGTCAGCCAGGTGTGTACGCAGGTATAGGCAATGAAGCACTGTGGTCAGCCAGGTGTGCACGCAGGTAGAGACTATGGAGGTGTGCAGTCAGCCAGGTGTGCACGCAGGTGGGACAATGAAGGAGGCGGTCAGCCAGGTGTGCACACAGGTAGAGACAATGAAGGAGGCAGTCAGCCAGGTGTGCACGCAGGTAGAGACAATGAAGGACTGTGGTCAGCCAGGTGTGCACGCAGGTAGAGACAATGAAGGAGGCAGTCAGCCAGGTGTGCACGCAGGTAGAGGGCAATGAAGGAGGCGTCAGCCAGGTGTGCACGCAGGTATAGACAATGAAGGAGGCGGTCAGCCAGGTGTGCACGCAGGTATAGACAATGAAGGAGGCGGTCAGCCAGATGTGCACGCAGGTAGAGACAATGAAGGAGGCAGTCAGCCAGGTGTGCACGCAGGTAGAGACAATGAAGGAGGTGGTCAGCCAGGTGTGCACGCAGGTAGAGACAATGAAGGAGGCGGTCAGCCAGTTGTGCACGCAGGTAGAGACAATGAAGGAGGCAGTCAGCCAGGTGTGCACGCAGGTAGAGACAATGAAGGAGGCGGTCAGCCAGGTGTGCACGCAGGTAAAGACAATGAAGGAGGCAGTCAGCCAGGTGTGCACAGGTAGAGACAATGAAGGAGGCAGTCAGCCAGGTGTGCACGCAGGTAGAGGCAATGAAGGAGGCAGTCAGCCAGGTGTGCACGCAGGTAGAGGCAATGAAGGACTGTGGTCAGCCAGGTGTGCACGCAGGTAGAGACTATGGAGGTGCGTGGTCAGCCAGGTGTGCATGCAGGCAGAGACAATGAAGGACTGTGGTCAGCCAGGTGTGCACGCAGGTAGAGACTATGGAGGTGCGCAGTCAGCCAGGTGTGCACACAGGTAGAGGCAATGAAGGACTGTGGTCAGCCAGGTGTGCACGCAGGTAGAGACTAATGGAGGTGCGCGTCAGCCAGGTGTGCACACAGGTAGAGACAATGAAGGACTGTGGTCAGCCAGGTGTGCACGCAGGTAGAGACTATGGAGGTGCGCAGTCAGCCAGGTGTGCACACAGGTAGAGGCAATGAGGGAGTGAGATCAGCCAGGTGTGCACGCAGGTAGAGGCAATGAAGGACGTGGTCAGCCAGGTGTGCACGCAGGTATAGGCAATGAAGGAGTGGTCAGCCAGGTGTGCACGTAGGTAGAGACTATGGAGGTGCGTGGTCAGCCAGGTGTGCACGCAGGCAGAGACAATGAAGCACTGTGGTCAGCCAGGTGTGCACGCAGGTATAGGCAATGAAGGAGGTGGTCAGCCAGGTGTGCACGCAGGTAAAGGCAATGAAGGACTGTGGTCAGCCAGGTGTGCACGCAGGCAGAGACAATGAAGCACTGTGGTCAGCCAGGTGTGCATGCAGGCAGAGACAATGAAGCACTGTGGTCAGCCAGGTGTGCACGCAGGTACAGGCAATGAAGGAGGCAGTCAGCCAGGTGTGCACGCAGGTAGAGGCAATGAAGGACTGTGGTCAGCCAGGTGTGCACAGGTAGAGACAGTGAAGGAGGCAGTCAGCCAGGTGTGCACGCAGGTAGAGGCAATGAAGGAGGCAGTCAGCCAGGTGTGCACGCAGGTAGAGGCAATGAAGGACTGTGGTCAGCCAGGTATGCACGCAGGTAGAGGCAATGAAGGACTGTGGTCAGCCAGGTGTGCACGCAAGTAGAGGCAATGAAGGACTGTGGTCAGCCAGGTGTGCACGCAGGTAGAGACTATGGAGGTGCGTGGTCAGCCAGGTGTGCATGCAGGCAGAGACAATGAAGGACTGTGGTCAGCCAGGTGTGCACGCAGGTAGAGACTATGGAGGTGCGCAGTCAGCCAGGTGTGCACACAGGTAGAGGCAATGAAGGACTGTGGTCAGCCAGGTGTGCACGCAGGTAGAGACTATGGAGGTGCGCAGTCAGCCAGGTGTGCACACAGGTAGAGACAATGAAGGACTGTGGTCAGCCAGGTGTGCACGCAGGTAGAGACTATGGAGGTGCGCAGTCAGCCAGGTGTGCACACAGGTAGAGGCAATGAAGGACTGTGGTCAGCCAGGTGTGCACGCAGGTATAGGCAATGAAGGAGGTGGTCAGCCAGGTGTGCACGTAGGTAGAGACTATGGAGGTGCGTGGTCAGCCAGGTGTGCACGCAGGCAGAGACAATGAAGCACTGTGGTCAGCCAGGTGTGCACACAGGTATAGGCAATGAAGGAGGTGGTCAGCCAGGTGTGCACGCAGGTATAGGCAATGAAGGACTGTGGTCAGCCAGGTGTGCACGCAGGCAGAGACAATGAAGCACTGTGGTCAGCCAGGTGTGCATGCAGGCAGAGACAATGAAGCACTGTGGTCAGCCAGGTGTGCATGCAGGTACAGGCAATGAAGGACTGTGGTCAGCCAGGTGTGCACGCAGGTATAGGCAATGAAGGAGGTGGTCAGCCAGGTGTGCACGCAGGTATAGGCAATGAAGGACTGTGGTCAGCCAGGTGTGTACGCAGGAAGAGACAATGAAGCACTGTGGTCAGCCAGGTGTGCACGCAGGAAGAGACAATGAAGCACTGTGGTCAGCCAGGTGTGCACGCAGGTATAGGCAATGAAGGAGGTGGTCAGCCAGGTGTGCACGCAGGCAGAGACAATGAAGCACTGTGGTCAGCCAGGTGTGCACGCAGGAAGAGACAATGAAGCACTGTGGTCAGCCAGGTGTGCACGCAGGTATAGGCAATGAAGGAGGTGGTCAGCCAGGTGTGCACGCAGGTATAGGCAATGAAGGACTGTGGTCAGAAATGTGTGCACGCAGGTAGAGACTATGGAGGTGCGTGGTCAGCCAGGTGTGCACGCAGGCAGAGACAATGAAGCACTGTGGTCAGCCAGATGTTACGCAGGTATAGGCAATGAAGGACTGTGGTCAGCCAGGTGTGCACGCAGGAAGAGACAATGAAGCACTGTGGTCAGCCAGGTGTACTCGCAGGTATAGGCAATGAAGGACTGTGGTCAGCCAGGTGTGCACACAGGTTGAGACAATGAAGGACTGCGGTCAGCCAGGTGTGCACACAGGTTGAGACAATGAAGGACTGTGGTCAGACAGGTGTGTACGCAGGCAGAGACTATGGAGGTGTGTGGTCAGACAGGTATGTACACAGGCAGAGACTATGGAGGTGTGTGGTCAGACAGGTGTGTACGCAGGCAGAGACTATGGAGGTGCGTGGTCAGCCAGGTGTGCGCAGTGCAGGCACGTAAATGCTAGAACACAGGATGTTACTCCTTGTGGTCCATGAGCTGAGACCCCCTCATTTACCTGCACAAACAAGGGAGTTATTATACCCGTCCTCATAATATCATGGGAGCATCGTCACCTGTATTCATTAGGGGGTACAGTGCTCCCCTATGTGAGCCCATCACAATAATCCAGCGATCAGTATAACGTTGTTTAACTTGTCCCGTCACTTGGAGACTACGTTATGCCGCCTGTGTCCTATATATTACTGCAATCTGCGGCTTGTCAGGAATTTGGAAGCGACTTTTCCGTCTGTATGGGAAAGCAAGCAGCGCTGACACTTTATAAAAAAGTCACTCCCAGGGGCGGGAAGCGACTTGTCGCGGCATCTTGGGCTGCGTGCACACTGCGCTCATACACTCAGACCATAATAAACATTGGGATCTTTTCTCGAAAGACGATGTAATGTTTCCATATAGGACCTCATGTATCAGAGGCCAGGAGGGCGTTCTGCGGCCTCCATGAGGACGGTGAGTATCGGAGTCACGTCAAAACATGTATGAGGTTCCACGTCTGCCCTGCACAGAGCGGGATCAGTATATATCTACTAACAGACCTGCCCTGCACAGAGCGGGCTCAGTATATATCTACTAACAGACCTGCCCTGTACAGAGCGGGCTCAGTATATATCTACTAACAGACCTGTCCTGTACAGAGCGGGCTCAGTATATATCTACTAACAGACCTGCCCTGTACAGAGCGGGCTCAGTATATATCTACTAACAGACCTGTCCTGTACAGAGCGGGCTCAGTATATATCTACTAACAGACCTGTCCTGTACAGAGCGGGCTCAGTATATATCTACTAACAGACCTGCCCTGTACAGAGCGGGCTCAGTATATATCTACTAACAGACCTGTCCTGTACAGAGCGGGCTCAGTATATATCTACTAACAGACCTGTCCTGTACAGAGCGGGCTCAGTATATATCTACTAACAGACCTGTCCTGTACAGAGCGGGCTCAGTATATATCTACTAACAGACCTGCCTGTACAGAGCGGGCTCAGTATATATCTACTAATAGACCTGCCCTGTACAGAGCGGGCTCAGTATATATCTACTAACAGACCTGCCTGTACAGAGCGGGCTCAGTATATATCTACTAACAGACCTGCCCTGTACAGAGCGGGCTCAGTATATATCTACTAACAGACCTGTCCTGTACAGAGCGGGCTCAGTATATATCTACTAACAGACCTGTCCTGCACAGAGCGGGCTCAGTATATATCTACTAACAGACCTGTCCTGTACAGAGCGGGCTCAGTATATATCTACTAACAGACCTGCCTGTACAGAGCGGGCTCAGTATATATCTACTAACAGACCTGCCCTGCTACAGAGCGGGCTCAGTATATATCTACTAACAGACCTGCCTGTACAGAGCGGGCTCAGTATATATCTACTAACAGACCTGTCCTGTACAGAGCGGGCTCAGTATATATCTACTAACAGACCTGCCCTGTACAGAGCGGGCTCAGTATATATCTACTAACAGACCTGTCCTGTACAGAGCGGGCTCAGTATATATCTACTAACAGACCTGCCTGTACAGAGCGGGCTCAGTATATATCTACTAACAGACCTGTCCTGTACAGAGCGGGCTCAGTATATATCTACTAACAGACCTGCCCTGTACGACGCCAGAATATCTGCGTGCTCAGGTCAGTATATATCTACTAACAGACCTGACCTGTACAAGCGGGCTCAGTTATATCTACTAACAGACCTGTCCTGCACAGAGCGGGCTCAGTATATATCTACTAACAGACCTGTCCTGTACAGAGCGGGTCAGTATATATCTACTAACAGACCTGTCCTGCACAGAGCGGGCTCAGTATATATCTACTAACAGACCTGACCTGTACAGTCATGGCCAAAAGTTTTGAGAATGACACAAATATTATATTTTCACTTGATCTGCTGCCCTCTGGTTTTTATGTGTTTGACAGATGTTTTTATCACAGACAGAAATATAATAATTGCAAACATATGAGTAACAAAAGCTTATATTGACAGTTAGAATGAGTTAAAGCAGCAAGTCAATATTTGCAGTGTTGACCCTTCTTCTTCAGGACCTCTGCAATTCTCCTTGGCATGCTCTCAATCAACTTCTGGACCAAATCCTGATTGATAGCAGTCCATTCTTGCACAATCAATGCTTTCATTTTGTCAGAATTTTTAGGTTTTTGTTTGTCCACCCGTCTCTTGATGATTGACCACAAGTTCTCAATGGGATTAAGATCTGGGGAGTTTCCAGGCCATGGACCCAAAATCTCTATGTTTTGTTCCCTGAGCCATTTAGTTATCACCTTTGCTTTATGGCAAGGTGCTCCATCATGCTAGAAAAGGCATTGTTGATCGCCAAACTGCTCTTGGAGGGTTGGGAGAAGTTGCTCTTGGAGGACATTCTGGTACCATTCTTTATTCATGGCTGTGTTTTTAGGCAAGACTGTGAAAGAGCCGATTCCCTTGGCTGAGAAGCAACCCCACACATGAATGGTTTCAGGATGCTTAACAGTTGGCATGAGACAAGACTGGTGGTAGCGCTCACCTTGTCTTCTCCGAATGAGGCGTTTTCCTGATGTCCCAAACAATCGAAAAGGGGATTCATCAGAGAAAATAACTTTACCCCAGTCCTCAGCAGTCCACTGCCAGTACCTTTTGCAGAATATCAGTCTGTCCATGATGTTTTTTCTGGAGAGAAGTGGATTCTTTGCTGCCCTCCTTGAGACCAGGCCTTGCTCCAAGAGTCTCCGCCTCACAGTGCGTGCAGATGCACTCACACCTGCCTGCTGCCATTCCTGAGCAAGCTCTGCACTGCTGGTAGCCCGATCCCGCAGCTGAAACACTTTTAAGAGACGGTCCTGGCGCTTGCTGGTCTTTCTTGGGCGCCCTGAAGCCTTTTTGGCAACAATAGAACCTCTCTCCTTGAAGATCTTGATGATGCAATAGATTGTTGACTGAGGTGCAATCTTTCTAGCTGCGATACTCTTCCCTGTTAGGCCATTTTTGTGCATTGCAATGATGACTGCACGTGTTTCTTTAGAGATAACCATGGTTAACAGAAGAGAAACAATGATGCCAAGCACCAGCCTCCTTTTAAAGTGTCCAGTGGTGTCATTCTTACTTAATCATGACAGATTGATCTCCAGCCATGTCCTCATCAACACCCACACCTGTGTTAATGGAGCAATCACTGAAAAGAGGTTAGCTGGTCCTTTTAAGGCAGGGCTGCAATGATGTTGAAATGTGTTTTGGGGGATAAAGTTCATTTTCTAGCCAAATATTGACTTTGCAAGTAATTGCTGTTAAGCTGATCACTCTTTATAACATTCTGGAGTATATGCAAATTGCCATTAGAAAAAGTGAAGCAGTAGACTTTGTAAAAATTAATATTTGTGTCATTCTCAAAACTTTTGGCCAGGACTGTACAGAGCGGGCTCAGTATATATCTACTAACAGACCTGTCCTGTACAGAGCGGGCTCAGTATATATCTACTAACAGACCTGTCCTGTACAGAGCGGGGCTCAGTATTATATCTACTAACAGACCTGTCCTGCACAGAGCGGCGCTCAGTATATATCTACTAACATGACCTGTCCTGTACAGAGCGGATCAGTATATATCTACTAACAGACCTGTCCTGCACAGAGCGGGCTCAGTATATATCTACTAACAGACCTGCCCTGTACAGAGCGGGCTCAGTATATATCTACTAACAGACCTGTCCTGTACAGAGCGGGCTCAGTATATATCTACTACAGACCTGTCCTGTACAGAGCGGGATCAGTATATATCTACTAACAGACCTGTCCTGTACAGAGCGGGATTCAGTATATATCTACTAACAGACCTGTCCTGTACAGAGCGGGACTCAGTATATATCTACTAACAGACCTGTCCTGTACAGAGCGGGTCAGTATATATCTACTAACAGACCTGTCCTGTACAGAGCGGGCTCAGTATATATCTACTAACAGACCTGTCCCTGTACAGAGCGGGCTCAGTATATATCTACTAACAGACCTGTCCTGTACAGAGGGGCTCGTATATATCTACTAACAGACCTGCCCTGTACAGAGCGGGCTCAGTAATATATACTAACAGACCTGTCCTGTACAGAGCGGGCTCAGTATATATCTACTAACAGACCTTGCCTGTACAAG
>JARQOD010011344.1:0-23769 GCA_033576555.1 Oophaga sylvatica
CCACTGTTTAGGTGCATCAGGGGCTCTCCAAATGCGACATGACGCCCCCAGACCATTCCATCAAAGTCTGCAATCCAAAACGTCACTACTTCCCTGCCGAGCCCCAACGTGTACCCATACAGTAGTTTTCTCCCACATATTGGGTATCAGCGTACTCAGGACAAATTGGACAACAACTTTTGGGGTCCAATTTCTCCTTTTACCCTTGTGAAAATAAAATATTGGGGACGAAAAAATCATTTTTGTAAAAAAAAAAAAAAGATTTTTTATTTTACGGCTGTACGTTCTAAACTTCTGTGAAGCACTTGAGGGTTCAAAGTGCTCACCACACATCTAGATAAGTTCCTTGAGGGGTCTAGTTTCCAAAATCGTGTCATTTGTCGGGGGTTTCCACTGTTTAGGCAGATCAGGAGCTCTCCAAACACGACATGGCATCCAGCCAATTCTTCGTTTAAAAAGTCAAACGTCGCTCCTTCCCTTCCAAACTCTGCCATGCACCCAAACAGTGGTTTACTCGCACATATGGGGTATCAGCGTACTCAGGACAAATTGCACAATAACTTTTGGAGTCTTGTTACCCTTGGGAAAATAAAAATTGGGGTGAAAATATCATTTTTGTGGAAAAAATATGATTTTTTAATTTTACGGCTCTACGTTATAAACTTGTGTGAAGCACTTGGGGGTTCAAATTGCTCACCAAAGATCTAGATAAGTTCCTTAGGGGGTCTAGTTTCCCAAATGGGGTCACTTGTGGGGGGTTTCCACTGTTTAGGCACATCAGGGGCTCTCCAAATGCAACATGGCGTCCAATCTCAATTCCAGCCAATTTTGGTTTGAAAAAGTCACATGGTGCTCCTTCCATTCCGAGCTCTGCCGTGCGCCCAAACATTGGTCCCTCCCCACATATCGGGTATCAGCGTACTCAGGACAAATTGGACAACAACTTTTGTGGTCCAATTTCTCCTGTTACCCTTGGGAAAATAAAAAATTAGTGACTAAAAATAATTTTTGTGGGAAAAAAATAGGATTTTTTATTTTCATGCCCGGGCATTATAAACTTGTGTAAAGCACTTGGGGGTTCAAAGTGCTCACCAAAGCTCTAGATAAGTTCCTTAGGGGGTCTAGTTTCCAAAATGTGGTCACTTGTGGGGGGTTTCTACTGTTTAGGCTCATCTGGGGCACTGCAAACGGAACATGACCCCCATCAACGTCTGCATTCCAAAACGTTACTACTTCCTTTCCAAGCCCTGCCGTGCGCCCAAACAGTTTCCCCCCCCCACATATGGGGTATCAGCGTACTCAGGACAAATTGGACAACAACTTTTGGGGTCCAATTTCCTTGGGAAAAATCAAAAATTTGGGACTAAAAAAATCATTTTTGTGGAAAATTGTTTTTTTTTTTTCACACCCAGGCATTATAAACTTTTGTGAAACACTTGGGGGTTCAAAGTGCTCACAACAGATCTAGATAAGTTCCTTAAGGGGTCTAGTTTCCAAAATGGTGTCACTTGTGGGGGGTTTCCACTGTTTAGGCGCATCAGGGGCTCTCCAAACGCCACATGGCATCCAATCTCAATTCCAGCCAATTTTAGTTTGAAAAAGTCAAACGGCGCTCCTTCCCTTATGAGCTCTGCTGTGCGCACAGACAGTGGTTTTCCTCCACTTATAGGGTATTGGCGTACTCAGGAGAAATTGCACAACAATTTTATCTGTCCATTTTCTCCTTTTACCCTTGTGAAAATAAAAAAAAAGTTTGTAAAAGATCATTTTTGTGGATAAAAAGTTAAATATTCATTTTTTCCTTCCACGTTGCTTCAGCTCCTGTGAAGCACCTGAAGGGTTAATAAACTTCTTGAATGTGGTTTTGAGTACCTTGAGGGGTGCAGTTTTTAGAATGGTGTCACTTTTGGGTATTTTCTGCTATATAGACCCCTCAAAGTGACTTCAAATATGAGGTGGTCCCTAAAAAAAATGGCTTTGTAAATTTTGTTGTAAAAATGAGAAATCGCTGGTTAAATTTTAACCCTTATAATTTCCTAAGAAAAAAATCTACATTTAGATTATTATTTTTTTCCTTTTTCCCAAAGGATAATTTTATGATATTCAATGTTATTTTTATTTTTAATGGTTACATAGATGGTACACATCTTCAGACAAATATATGGTATAAAGCTAAAACAGAAGTTACATAAATAATTTAGAAAACAATTATTTTTTTTCATTTTGGTTTTGAGAAATCAATTATTTCATAAAATAATATTTTTTGGTATTAAGGGGGAAATGTGTTTTGATCCTGAATACATCATCACATTTCATCAATACCTCTTCTTCACACATTGTAAAGAATATAAAAAGGTACAATGGTATAACTACTAGAGATAATAACATTAAGTATTATAAAGAGTCATTTCTTTACACTAAGAAGGGGATTACATGCAAAGTTACATAATATGATATTTTGGTAACACAAGGTCATGACAAATATGAAATCATCCAGATAATGGAAATATTAAGGGTATGTGTTACTGAGAACATAACTACTCAGCATTTGTCATAAACATATAAAGGCCTTATTTTCATTCTTATTTTTGTTTTTATTCTTATTTTTCATTTTTCATTTTTATTCTTCCTTTATCTCTATTTTTGATTCTTAATTTTTATTTTTTTTATCTCAATCAACAGAAAAGAAACATCAATATTTAATAAAGTAATGTCTAGTACGAGAATATTGCTTCATTAAATATAGTGAAGATATCGTTTCATTAAAAGAAAATGTTCTAATTCTGAGTAAATACAATAATTCTTTCATTCATTCACTCATATTCACATTTTGGTTCATGGCTATAAATTCTTACCTATTATTGGTCTAATAAATATTCCATTAATAAAGTTTAGTAATAAAGATGGAAACACTTGTTACATAAAAAAATACACTGACACCTATGGGTTGGAAAGGTAATTACACCTATGACATAAAAATGTTCTATCTCATGAAGAATATGGTTAATAATGCATTATCATTTATGATTGTTTTACTACACAAACATGAATTCCATATTACTATTCTGATAATAATTCTATGGATATTACTGATTGCTATGGTACGCTGTGATATTATAGGTTAGGAAAATTACCAGATTTGGTATAGAATAGGGAATGAAGACTTCAAGCAAGATATTGGAATTATGTTAATAAAGACTTTTTATATTTCTAAATTCAAGTAATTTAAAAAAAAAAAAAGTTGCAAGAAGAAAAAGCCGAAGTTCCAGAAGGTAACAAGGCTATATGATTTCTGAGAAATAAAGAACTGTGTCAATTGCAATTCATTTCATCACTGACAGTCACGACTGCAGTATTCACCACTGACAGCCACGATCGCAGTATCTAACCTGACAGCCACAACTGCAGAGGACGATGATCCTATGATGCTAATATGTACTGTGTTATCACGCTTTTATCACGTTCCAGTGGTTTCCTATCACCTATGAAGCTTCAATGAAAGCTGGTGAACAATAAGTTGTCAGGAAGCTACAACCCTGACATGAGTCCTGTGTATTACGACTAAGGACAGGTTATGGTGCTATCTTTAGCAAGGAAGAGTCATTTTAACCCTTGCTTTGCTGACCAAAGACGTCACACATGTTCCAAGACCATTGTGGATGGCATGGAGGATTCCAGAAATATCCAAGGCGAGCCAATGTAAGTCCAGGTCTTTAAAGGTGACACTGCTCAGATATTAAAGCTTCATTTCATCAATGGACTTTGTTTTCTTATCAACATTTGAATTTATGGACTTTGACACATGACACACGGCCTCTACAATATCTACATGTTATTTCAAAGGAATTATCGTATAAAGACTGTTTTTTAGAAGAACCAAGAAGAAGACGTCAAGATGAAGATCAGATGACATCAGATGATGACTGGACCGGAGATGCTTCGATTTAGGTTTAGGAAAGTATAAGACATATATTTTATATGAATATTGGTCACGGTTTACCATAACATGAATTCACATAATTATGTTATTGAGTGCATATAACAATAATCTGATATTATTATATATTATTGAAATTAAATTATTTTTGCCAAAGAAGAAGAAAAAGAAGAAAGAAGATCTGATTATCCTAAAGATGAACTTCTCTACTTTGAGGGTTCCAAATAATGTCTGTCACCCTCAAAAGGGGGAATTGTTAAATATTAATTATTGGTTATGGATTTATTCACATTGACTTTCAGCTGACATTACAGATGCTATTTCTGTATGGTAAAGTGTCATCCCCATATATAGAGACCATGTGATTTAAGGGACGTATATATAATGACTACACAAAGGGAGGGGGTCGCTCGCTCTTTTTCACTCTCTTCAGACACATGGGACATCTTACAAAACACTAAGGTGAATGGACAGCTGCTATGTAACCACGTGTTGCTTCCTTAGACGCTGCTGACAGAGACAGAATGTCATTTACCATTCAGGACACCAAGGAAAGATGTGTATAAGTTTTGCTATGGACAAATGGACAATCTCTTCGTAACTATTTCACTCATTTTATGTTTTTCTGCAATGATGTTTTTTGATGGACAGTCCAATAAACCACTACATTTTTTTATAAGAAACATTGTGATATTTTCCTCAGAATATCGCATCTGGTAACAAGTCCTGGAAAAATATACGAAATTAAGCATTTTTAACATACTCCCAGTACAGCTATAGAGGCGTGTACTCCCGGTACAGCTATAGAGGCGTGTACTCCCGGTACAGCTATAGAGGCGTGTACTCCCGGTACAGCTATAGAGGCGTGTACTCCCGGTACAGCTATAGAGGCGTGTACTCCCGGTACAGCTATAGAGGCGTGTACTCCCGGTACAGCTATAGAGGCGTGTACTCCCAGTACAGCTATAGAGGCGTGTACTTCCGGTACAGCTATAGAGGTGTGTACTCCCGTTACAGGTATAGATTTGTGTTGTACTGATCCCGGTACAGCTATAGAGGCGTGTACTCCCGGTACAGCTATAGAGGCGTGTACTCCCGGTACAGCTATAGAGGCGTGTACTCCCGGTACAGCTATAGAGGCGTGTACTCCCGGTACAGCTATAGAGGCGTGTACTCCAGGTACAGCTATAGAGGCGTGTACTCCCGGTACAGCTATAGAGGCGTGTACTCCCGGTACAGCTATAGAGGCGTGTACTCCCGGTACAGCTATAGAGGCGTGTACTCCCGGTACAGCTATAGAGGCGTGTACTCCCGGTACAGCTATAGAGGCGTGCACTTCCGGTACAGCTATAGAGGCGTGTACTCCCGGTACAGCTATAGAGGCGTGTACTCCCAGTACAGCTATAGAGGCATGTACTCCCAGTACAGCTATAGAGGCGTGTACTCCCGGTACAGCTATAGAGATGTGTACTCCCATTACTGCTTTGGAAGTATACACAGTGGTATGCAAAAGTTTGGACACCCCTGGTAAAAATTGTTGTTGTGGACAGTTAAGCAAGTTGAAGATGAAATGATCTCTAAGAGGCCTAAAGTTAAGTGACACCTTTCCTATGTATTTCAGGCAAAACAAATACATATTTTTTCATATTTTACCTTTTAAACCTTGCAGAAAGAAAAATGGGCTGACGCTATAGTGTGTGCACCCTGCATGGTTATTAGCTGTTATCACCCCCTTTTGAATGTATCACAGCTTGTAAACACTTTTGCAGTCTTTGAATTCTTATATGAAGGATTTTCATTGATTCTTCCTTGGACAATTCCTCCAGTTCCGTGAGATTCCAGGGGCGTCTCGCATTCTCTACAATTTTGAGGTCTAGCCACAGTTGATGTTCAGATCAGGGGACTGTGAGGGCCATTGTAAAACCTTCAGCTTGCGCCTTTTGAGGTCGTCTATTGTAGATTTTGACGTGTGGTTAAGATCATTATCCATTTGTAGAAGCCATCCTCTTCCTCTTTCTAAACTAAGCTTTTTACATATGTATTATGTTTGCATCAAACATTTGTTGAAATTTCATTGAATCCATTCTTCCCTCTACCTGTAAAATGCTCCCTGTGCCATTGGCTGCAACACAACCTCAGAGCATAATTGATTCCCCCCCCATGCATAATGGTTGGCAAGATGTTCTTTTCCTGAAAGTCGTTGTCCTTCTTTCTCCTTTTGATCATTGTGGCCAAGGAGTTCTATTTTAAGGTCATCGATCCACAGGACTCATTTACAAAATGCTTCAGGCTTGTTTAAAGACGGATTTTGGTAAGAACTTACCTGTAAAATCCTTTTCAACGAAGGAAGGAAGAGAGACACACTAGTCATTAGTAGTGGGTAGGCGGAGCCCAGATGGGATAGACACCTCAGATTAAAAAGAGTGTTGACCGGCCCCTCCAGCTCGGGCTTACCGACTTAAGGGCGAACCTTGCCCGATTAAGGTTCGAGCTCACTCCAGAGAGCTGTGGGCTCATCGTTGGGTTTCCATCAAGGGGCCTCGGCAGCTCAGCTCTGCCGGGCTGCGACCTGGCGCTCCGTCCACACCTTTACAAATATCACCAGCGGAGCAACATAACCCCTTCTGAAAGACTTCAGAGAAAAAAACAAGAATACAGGTTATGCATGCAACAGGCAAAAACCACACAGTCCCAGGTACTACTCACTGGACCTGACCACTGCGATGAGCTGGCAATGCTGGAACAGAGCCGTAGAGCGTCGACCTCAGCCCAGATAATCGCTATCAGAGAAGGGTCACGCTGCATCTGAAAACACAACAACACACTTCTGCCATGGGAGGGAGCTGTGTCTCTCTTCCTTCCTTCGCTGAAAAGGACTTTACAGGTAAGTTCTTACCAAAATCCGTCTTTCAGCAGCAGATGGAAGGAAGAGAGACACACTAGTCATTACTAGTGGGACGTCCCAAAGCAGTCCAAAAAAATAAGGGTGGGAAAAAAACCAGAAAAGGCAGAACCCAACAACCTAAGAAAATGCGCAACCAGCGCTAACAAATAAGTTAACGAAAAACTCTAAACTACAGCCGCCTGCAGGACCCTACGTCCTAGGGCCGCATCAGCGGAAGCACTAACGTCCACCTTATAAAATTTTGTAAAGGTGTGGACGGAGCGCCAGGTCGCAGCCCGGCAGAGCTGAGCTGCCGAGGCCCCTTGATGGAAACCCAACGATGAGCCCACAGCTCTCGTGGAGTGAGCTCGAACCTTAATCGGGCAAGGTTCGCCCTTAAGTCGGTAAGCCTCCAAAATGGCCGACCGGATCCAACGAGCTATAGAATCCTTGGAAGCTCGTTGACCACGCCGATGACCTGCAGGGATCACAAACAGAGAGTCCGACTTCCGAAACCCTTGGGTAACAGACAAATAGAATTTCAAAGCCCGCACCAAATCCAATGTGTGCAAGGCTCGTTCCTTCGCATTTCTCGGCCCCGGACAGAGTGAAGGTAACACAATATCCTGGTTGACATGAAACTGTGACACCACCTTAGGTAGAAAATCGCCCCGTGTGCGAAGAATTACTCGATCCGGGTGGAACTCCAGAAAAGGAGGCGAGCAAGAAAGAGCCGCCAACTCAGAAACCCTTCTCAAAGAGGTGACCGCCACCAGGAAGGCAACCTTCCAAGAAAGCAACGAAAGGTTAACGGAATCCATAGGCTCAAAAGGCCCGTGTTGAAGAGCCTCCAAAACAAGATTGAGCCGCCAATGAGACACAGGCGCCTTCCGTGGCGGAAACCGACGCGTTATTCCTTGAAAAAAGGAACGCACGTCCCTACGCGAGGCGATAACCTTCCTAAACAGCAAGGACAGAGCAGAAACCTGACCCCTCAGGGTGCTTACTGACAAACCTTTGTCCAGCCCGAATTGCAGAAAAGCCAACAAATTGGGAATGGAAAAAATCCTCGGGTTCCTTGAAGAACCTGAACACCACTAAAAGAAAGCTTCCCAAGTCTTGTGGTAAATCCTAGTAGTGGCCGGACCTCTGGCAGCTCGCAAAGTGACAATGACTTCGGCTGAAAAACCTTGGCGGGTCAATATTTCGGTCTCAAGAGCCACGCCGTCAAACGCAGAGACTTCAGGTCCGGATGACGAACGGGCCCTTGGGTTAACAGGTCCGAGCGAAGGGGAAGTGGAAGTGGCGGCGCTGCCAGGAGCGACACCAGTGTCGAGAACCACGTCCTCCTTGGCCAATCTGGGGCTATCAATATAGCCGAGATTCTCTCCAGTCTGATCCGACGTAGCACCAGAGGAAGTAATGAAATCGGCGGGAACACATAGACTAGCTCGAATTGGTCCCACGGAGCCACTAGAGCATCCACCGTCACAGCTTTCGGATCCTTGTACCTGGACATGAAAGTTGGTAACTTGGCATTGACCCTGGATGCCATCAGATCCACTTGGGGAGTTCCCCAACGGGAGCACAGCAGTGCAAAAATTTTCGGATGAAGACTCCATTCTCCAGGGTCCATCTTCTCGCGACTGAGAAAGTCCGCCGTGATATTCTGAACTCCTGGGATGTGGATCGCAGAGATGGCTGGTACTCTGGTCTCTGCTCATACCAAGATCCGAGATACCTCCACCATGAGTCTGGAACTTCTTGTCCCGCCTTGGTGGTTGATATATGCGACCGCCGTCGCATTGTCTGTCTGCACTCGGACTGGCAGACCACTTAAAGGGACCGTCCAGTGATGGAGGCAAAGGAAAATCGCCCTCAATTCCAGGATGTTGATCGGCAAGACAGACTCCTCCGATGACCATACTCCCTGAGTCCAGAGATCGTTCCAGACATCCCCCCAGCCCGTCAGGCTGGCATCTGTGGTTATGACCGACCACTTCGGAGGGAGGAAGGACTTCCCCAGGGATAGGGCTTCCGGACGTAACCACCATCCCAGAGACTCTCGTACCCTGTGGGAGATGATGACACTGCAATCCAGCGAAGTCTGCGATCGATCCCAACGGTTCAGAATGAACCTTTGGAGGGCCCTGGAATGAAACTGGGCAAATGGAATTGCTTCCATTGACGCCACCATCAAACCCAGAAGTCGCATACAGCTTCGAAGGGACATTGCTGTCGAAGACTTCATAACCTGTGCATGACGAAGTAGACATGCTTGCTTGTCTGGGGGCAGGGATACCACTGCTCGTACCGTGTCGAAGTGCATCCCCAAAAACAGGATTGACTGCGACGGTTCCAGAGACGACTTCTCCCAATTGACCAACCACCCGAAGTCCTCCAGGAGCTGAAGGGATAGGTTGCAAGCAGTTATCGCCTCCTCCTTGGAAGACGCCACAATCAGAAGGTCGTCCAGGTAAGGAAGAATCGAGACCCCCTGTCTTCGAAGAATCGCCAAGAGAGGCGCCAGAATTTTTGTAAAAACTCTGGGCGCTGAGGCCAACCCGAATGGCAGAGCCACAAACTGGTAATGGTCCTGGCCTATGGCAAAACGAAGGAAGCGTTGGTGAGCCCTTCCGATTGGAACGTGTAAATAAGCGTCGCGAATGTCGATTGACACCAAAAAGTCGTTCTGCGACAAGGCTGCCACAACGGAGCGAAGCGACTCCATGCGAAATTTTCGGGTGTGGACATGCCGATTCAATCTTTTGAGATCCAGTATGGGGCGAAATTTGTCCTCCTTTTTGGGGACCACAAAGAGGTTGGAATAAAACCCTCTTCCCCTGTCCTCTGGCGGAACTGGTACTACCACACCCTTCTGCAGAAGAGAGTCGACCTCTCGCAGCAGAGCAGCACATAGCTCGGGCTCTGACGGGATGCGAGATTGGCAAAAACTGTTCGGGGGTCGAGAAGAAAACTCTATGAAGTAGCCTGCCGATACAATCCGCGTCACCCAGGCGTCCGGAACGCGGGACACCAAAGTCGATTTGAATTGGAGCAGGCGACCCCCCACTTGAGAGCCCTCGAGTGGGACCCTCGCGTCAATTCGCATTAGTGGCTTTTTGTCAGATTCCCGCTTGTCTTGACGGAAACTTTGTTTCCAGGGAGTGCGGGATTTCTGGGAGGTCTTTTTTCCCGAGAAAGAGGGACGACCCGATCCCTAAGACGTCTGACCGAATCGTCCTCTGGACCGAAAGGACCGCCGACCACTACCGGTAGTAGGCCTGCCAGACGTAGAAGCCACAGTTCTTCGCTGTGGTAAAGCTGCTTCTTTTGCCTTTGCCTTGGCAATAAGCTCCGTGAGGTCAGACCCAAAAAGCTGACCACCCTTGTAAGCCAAAGATAGCAAACCTTGCTTGGAAACCGCATCACCTGTCCACTGTTTAAGCCACAGTGCTCTCCTGACTGTGACCGCCGAGGATTGTGTCCTGGACAGCAGTGACGCAGTATCCAGACCTGCATCATGACCATATTGAATTGCACTCTCCAACAATTCGAACAGTCCATCCACCTCGGGTAACTGAGGTTCACATTTCCTCCGTAAACGGTCCAACCAGACCAGAGAAGCTTTATAAGCAGACATAGATCCTAGCACTGCTCTGAAACCATGACCCGCGGCCTCGTAGATGGACTTTGCCGCCGTCTCCGTTTTTCTGTCCAGCGGATCCTGCAGACTCGCCTTCCCTTTAACAGGAAGTAAAGAAGATTTGCTAAGCTGAGATAAAGGGACATCCACTTCAGGAGAAGGAATCCAATTATCAATCAATTCCGTAGCACACGGATACAGTGACTCAAATAGGCGTGTCCCCTGAAAACGTTTGTCTGGACACAGACGCTCCTTTTCCACTGCTTGATTAAGCTCATCCAGGGATGGTAAGGTCGAAAGCGACCTACGCGACTCCTGAAACATCCGGGCCGACTTACCAGGGCGAGCAGTTACTTCCTCCTGTAACTGTAACGCCTCCCTCATAGCTTCAATAAAAGCTTCTATACGGCCCGAAAAAGAGGCAGATTGCCTTTGCCGATCCTCTTTATCCGAATCGGATATCCCCCCGAACTTAAAGGGGAACCCTCCATATCAGAGCTCTCTGAGTCGCTACATGGGAAAGAAGTCACCGGCCTGTGTCGTTTTCTGCCATGAAAAGGTTTGGCTGACACCCAATAACCTATAAGGTTAGACAGGCTATCAATCGAAAGAGTGAGAGCCTCCATTTTTACATCACTGGGGACTCCGACCGCTGCACTCGACGCGGTCGAAGTCTGCGTGTCAGATACGCGAGACTGATCTCGTAGCGGAGCCGGGAGATGGTCTGCACCTGGGTCCTGATCTGACATGTCTTTACCCAGTACAATGGCAGGTTAAACCTGACAGTAACTAGAACAGTGTGGTTTCTAAAAGAAGCAAAAAACGAACGCTGAAGGGTTAAGCTCTTAAAGAGAGAGCTACCCCAGCAGTCCGCCTAAGGGTTAACCGCCTAAGGGGTTAATGTTACCAGCTCCCCACAACCTGTATTAATGTAACGGGTGTGCGAGCCCCAGGTGCTTCTTAAGAAGTAGCAGGTACAGCAGTACAGTCCTCAAGGTATGCCACACTAAACAGACAAATCGCTTAAATATTGCGCTATTTTGCGCATCTCAAGGAAAGCCTATGCGACTTAAAAGCCGTCGCTATCCTGACCTTAGCGGCGTTCAGTGTGCCAGAACCCCAGGAAAGTGCCCTGCGCTGCGGGGGTGAGGAATTTTTAAGCTTCTGCCCTGGTAGGCAGAAGCGACTCACAGAGCTTAGCGGTGCTGTTCCAGTTTTCTTAGTACGGGAGGAGCGGAGAGTGAGGAGCCCGGAGCGTTGTAATGGCCGCCGCGCTGAGGAGGCAGCCGAAAGAGAAAGGCAGAGAATCTCGCGCTTAGAAGCGCTTCCTGCCCGGGAAGCGTGAAGCCACGCCCCCCGCCGTCTTCAAAAAAAGCGCGGGACTCCTCCATTCTCCGGTCCCCGTTCACCGTCCTGCAGGCATCCACCTGCGGACAAAGAACAAAGTCACCAATCATACACTGTAACAGTGGCTGCAGCATCAGCGCTGAAGCACTCAAACACATATTAACGTGTGGAGTACTCACCCCGCCGAGCGCCACAGGGACCCCCAGGGATTTGTGGCGCCGTGCCCATCGCTTCCCCCCAGGGCGGGGAACGCAGTGACCCCTGCAGTGCGGTTTGCGTCCCCGCCAGGGAAGCCATCCTCATCCCCCCAGGCCGGCAGGGTTCTGCAGGGACCACCATATAGGGTAATACAGATCCGCCAAGGGAGAGGTTGGGGTCCAGCAGCGCTGAGACCCCTGAGACCTCTAGACCACCTCTGGTGATCCAAGTCTCTTGTCCGATAAAAAATAATAAAATCTTCTGAGGAGCTGCTTCCAGCAGCGACTATCCTCTGAGACCTCAAATTTTAAACTGGAGAGCTGAGTAGGAGTAGCCCGAGCTGGAGGGGCCGGTCAACACTCTTTTTAATCTGAGGTGTCTATCCCATCTGGGCTCCGCCTACCCACTAGTAATGACTAGTGTGTCTCTCTTCCTTCCATCTGCTGCTGAAATATTCTTTTGCATGCTTCTGACACTGAATTTTATGGTGAGGACTCGGGAGTAGTGATGAGCGAGTATACTTGTTGCTCTGGTATACACACTCATCACTACTCGGGAGAGGTTTTCTTCCGATGACTCTTCCATGAAGTACACGCCTCTATAGCTGTACTGGGAGTACACGCCTCTATAGCTGTACTGGGAGTACACGCCTCTATAGCTGTACTGGGAGTACACGCCTCTATAGCTGTACTGGGAGTACACGCCTCTACAGCTGTACCGGGAGTACACGCCTCTATAGCTGTACCGGGAGTACACGCCTCTACAGCTGTACCGGGAGTACACGCCTCTATGACTGTACTGGAAGTGCTTCTTTGCAGTTCCCTTTTCTTGATGCATGAGGAGGATGAACAGTAGAGCCACCTGACTATAGACCCAGTGGTCTAGGCTTCATGTCCCAGAAGAAGCCAGAAGCAGTGGCTCCATCAGGGAGAGATACAAGTTACTCTGCTTTTAAAGGTTACTTGTCTGTGAGCGATGAAAGGATCGAGGAAGCGGTGATCAGATAAGTGCATAATCTGCCATGTAGAGACGGGCGACCCTGAGACCTACACGTCTGACAATGCGCAGATGGAGGACCAAAACTAGATGTAAGAGCTGAAACCGGGAGCTTCTACATGACCCGGCATTGCCCCCTGTGTGTATGCCACGCACATGACGAGAGAGAGAGGGTCAGACAAGACCCCAGCGCAGACTGTGCCCACAGTGAGAATGTATAATACAAACGGCGCTACTTACGTGGTGATGGACGAAACCGGAGCTCCTCCACCACAACGTCCGAGTACAGATCCCGGTGTCCTTCTACATAATCCCACTCCTCCATGGAGAAATAGAGAGCGACGTCCTGACATCTGAGAGGAACCTGACAACAAACGAGACCGACATCACCCAAAATCCCCCAGTGTATTCTGTATAATCTCCCAGCAGTCTCCTCTCATCACCCAGAATCCTCCAGTGTACACTGTATAATCTCCCAGCAGTCTCCTCTCATCACCCAGAATCCTCCAGTGTATACTGTATAATCTCCCAGCAGTCTCATCACCCAGAATCCTCCAGTGTATACTGTATAATCTCCCAGCAGTCTCCTCTCATCACCCAGAATCCTCCAGTGTATACTGTATAATCTGCCAGCAGTCTCCTCTCATCACCCAGAATCCTCCAGTGTACACTGTATAATCTCCCAGCAGTCTCCTCTCATCACCCAGAATCCTCCAGCGTATACTGTATAATCTCCCAGCAGTCTCCTCTCATCACCCAGAGTCCTCCAGTGTATACTGTATAATCTCCCAGTAGTCTCCTCTCATCACCCAGAATCCTCCAGTGTATAATGTACAATCTCCCAGCAGTCTCCTCTCATCACCCAGAATCCTCCAGTGTACACTGTATAATCTCCCAGCAGTCTCCTCTCATCACCCAGAATCCTCCAGTGTACACTGTATAATCTCCCAGCAGTCTCCTCTCATCACCCAGAATCCTCCAGTGTACACTGTATAATCTCCCAGCAGTCTCCTCTCATCACCCAGAATCCTCCAGTGTACACTGTATAATCTCCCAGCAGTCTCCTCTCATCACCCAGAATCCTCCAGTGTACACTGTATAATCTCCCAGCAGTCTCCTCTCATCACCCAGAATCCTCCAGTGTACACTGTATAATCTCCCAGCAGTCTCCTCTCATCACCCAGAATCCTCCAGTGTATACTGTATAATCTCCCAGCAGTCTCCTCTCATCACCCAGAATCCTCCACTGTACACTGTATATGTGTCGACCCGCCACCACAATTGTGGATTACCAGGGCAATGGGGTACTCAGAGCCGAGCCCATGGAAGTCTATGGGATTTGTCACAGGTAGCTGTGGCTCGGTCTGTGGCCCGGGCGGTCTGGCGTATGTTGGGGTATATTTACAGGGGATAGATTTATATACAGTTCGTGACGCCACCTGTAGTATTCTGGTAATATGTACCAGCGCTGCTGTAGATCTCTGAGGGGATGGTGAGGCAGCTAGATGTCGGGTCCCCTACAGGTGGGACTGGTCCCTCAAAGTCTATGGGATTTGTGAAGTCAGGTGCAGATAAAGAACACAGTCTCACACGGTCAGCGTCTTTCCATACCTTTACTTGTAAGATGTTCAGGCAGGTCCCAGGGAGGCTGATCCAAGGAGAGTGTATCTTGAGACGGCAGCTGGACAAGTTAGGGGCCTCCTTTACTTCCAATACAACGAGTACAACCAGCCTGAAGCGTAGTTCCCTCAAGGTCTCCAGCTAATCTATAGCTGTACTTGCCCAGTCAGCTTTGTGTTAGGAGCCTTCCTGCGAAGAAGCTGAATTCTTATCTTGTCGTGCACTGACTCAAAGTCTTCACTTCCCCTGACCCCAGTTACGTACTGACTAAAAGGGGCTTGTCTGCCGCGACCTAGGGTCCGGTAGATTCCTGGTTTTCTTATCACTCTGCTTGAAACAGTAGTGATCCTTCGGTCCCCAGTGACCGGGAGCAATGTGCAGGACTTCTGCAATCCGTAAGCACTAATCCAATAAACCACTGTGCCTTTCGCCTTGTCCACGCTGGTAACATAAGCACTCGCACTAGCCAAGGGTCGAGCAGTCACTTCTTTCTTTTCCTTTCTACGAAGTTAGCTACAGATGCTCAGTTATCAAAAGGCAGGAGCACGTCTCTGAACCTTATACCGTCCTTTAGACAGGGATGCTGAAGACTTTCTGCACTAAACTTCTTCTTTCCTTCCAGTGTATGCTGCTGAGGTACAGCTCTGACTAGGCTAAGGTGAATGAAACCACCTGTACCAGCCTCCACGATCTGAACTGATGATAGAGCAGGCTGGACTCCTTCCTCCCTCCAGACGTCTTCTCTCTCTGAAGTCTAGACACAGACTCTCCACGTCTTCTCTGTCCGAAGACAGGAACTAGACTCACTAAATCACTCCAACACATACTACCATGACCACTCCCTCAAGAGCAAACTCCACTACCCTAAGGGTGTGTCTAGTATATGTCGAGTGAATGAATATTTAGCATTAAACTGCTGTCTCGCCATACACTCTCCAGGGTACTGCGTGTGCCTTACACCAGGGCTACACATTCCCCCATGGTAAAAGACAGCACTCCCGGGCTGTAAAATACAAAAGAGACATTTTTGTTTATGCAATAAACATTTAAACAATAACTTCTTCCCATCCGGGAGGTGAGAATATCTTGAACGTTGCAAACATTATAGAAAATACAAATATTAAATAGCATTTAATAAATATACAGTATACTTGTGAAGGACCCGCACCAAACCTTCAACGTGGGTCCTGGGTGGGCTGCAGGACATCCGGTTGCAGACCTCACTCAGTGCCACACCACACGGGTTTTGTTTTCAGAGGTAGTTGTGACTGGTTTATGTAAAACCAAGAGAAAGCACCGAAGCGCAACTATTTACAAGTAAGTTCTGGGTTGGCACAGTCCTCAACCTCCAAGTCCAATGTAAAACCAAAAACATATTATATCAAATCACATAATACGAAAGTGCAAAACCTTTTCTGGTTACTATTTATCATTTACCCAGCCGGGCATTCTACAGTAGAAATATATATATTCACTATATAATTTTGTGCAAAACTTTATAAAACATTTCAAACTTTTTACTTTTGCTTTTGGTAGACCCGATAGGGATCTCACCACTTTTTCTTTACTATCTATTCATTCTCTGCAAATACACTTTCCACCCCGGGGGCTGGAACGATGCAATGGGCCCTAGATCCCAGGACTAGCAAATCATGTGCTGCGATTAGGGTCTGGGTCGCCACAGTTCTGGTGCGAACCTCTAGGGGCGCAACGGGTACATTTTCTTCACGTGACACCGATTGCGTTTCAATCACAGTTAGCGATATGGACCGCGTCAGGGATTGCGATTGAGACTGGGTCGCATGTTGCGATGTAGAGGTGGCTTTAATTTGCGATGAAATCTGGGTCGCTTGTTGCGATGAATTTGCAGGGGGCGATGCTGGGGCACGGCCGGATGCTGCTTGAGCTGGAGACGGGGACGCTGCGGTAATGGTGACGGTACCTGCGTCTGGGACGGGGTCACGGATGATGGTGACGTTAAGGGCATACCACCCCTTCATTCCCCAGTGCCGCGTATATGTGACGATATCTCCATTTGCTAAGTCCCTCCCGGGATGGCCTTGCGGCAGGTGAGATTCTACGTCACGCCTGCTGACAAAGACCGCTGGGTAGAGGCCCGGTTCACGGATAAAGCCCCAGCCCTTCCGGAGCTGGAACTCAGTCACACACCCCTGCCGCCGCGGTTCCCTCAGGGTACCTTTATCTCTCCGGACACTCTCTTTGTCCGCGATCAGCTCGGCGTATTGTCGCTGACGGTTCCTCTGAGTCTCCCGCTCTTCCTCCTGCCGCGTTTCTTCTTCTCCTCACGACTCTGCCATTCTTGTTCCCACTGGGCGGTATAAGCGACGTCATCCAGGCGCGCCATTTCGTCCCAGTCCACATCTGGTAGTGACGGACAGGACCCCTCCGGTGTCCCTGCCGGGGACCGATCATCTGCTGCGGCCTCTTGGCCGGGCGGGCGTTCCGGGATTGGCTGTACCTCCTCAACCTCCTTCGCTTCCACCGCTTCACCGGTGGGATCGGGATCGGTACTTTCGGGGGCAGCCTCCGGTTGCTCCTCCGCCTTGGGCAGCAGACCCTTCGGTATCTGTAATCGTGGGGGTTCGTTGAGGGGAGAGGACGCTGTGTTCCACAGTCGCCACTGCATCAGGTTACATCGGCGTCTCTCAATCTCCTCCAGTCCAGTTTGGTGCTGGACCATCTTCTTTAGGCGTGCATTTTCTTCTCTTATCTCTAGCAACGCCTGTTGCAGATGCAGGATCACAGAAGACTCCTGTGATGGTGGCAGCTTGGCTGGGGCACGGGGCCTGCCTTCCTCCGCTTCCCCGCTCGGCTGCACACGTCCTGCCTCCATGATGTTCCAGAAGATTCCCTCTTCTTTCTGCGGAGACATCCGGTCTCTTCCGTGGAGGTGGGGTTTGCGTCTCCTCCTCCTCGCAGGGAAGGTGAAGAGGAGGCGGACCTCCTTTGCTGTCGGGCAGGATCGCATGTTGTAATAGCACTTTGAGAGGGCAGGCATTTTCTTTGCGCCACAGGGGGGTAGACGCCCACGAAGGTACGCCCACCTTCTTCTCCAGCGCCTGAGGGCGCGAATATGGCGACAAAAATGGCGATTTTGGCGCCAAAAGTGCAAACAGTACTTTTTCACAAAAACAATTCCTTAGGCACACAGGGCTCGCAATTCTGCGAGTTTCGCATCCTGTTCGTGACGCCAAAGTTGTGTCGACCCGCCACCACAATTGTGGATTACCAGGGCAATGGGGTACTCAGAGCCGAGCCCATGGAAGTCTATGGGATTTGTCACAGGTAGCTGTGGCTCGGTCTGTGGCCCGGGCGGTCTGGCGTATGTTGGGGATATATTTACAGGGGATAGATTTATATACAGTTCGTGACGCCACCTGTAGTATTCTGGTAATATGTACCAGCGCTGCTGTAGATCTCTGAGGGGATGGTGAGGCAGCTAGATGTCGGGTCCCCTACAGGTGGGACTGGTCCCTCAAAGTCTATGGGATTTGTGAAGTCAGGTGCAGATAAAGAACACAGTCTCACACGGTCAGCGTCTTTCCATACCTTTACTTGTAAGATGTTCAGGCAGGTCCCAGGGAGGCTGATCCAAGGAGAGTGTATCTTGAGACGGCAGCTGGACAAGTTAGGGGCCTCCTTTACTTCCAATACAACGAGTACAACCAGCCTGAAGCGTAGTTCCCTCAAGGTCTCCAGCTAATCTATAGCTGTACTTGCCCAGTCAGCTTTGTGTTAGGAGCCTTCCTGCGAAGAAGCTGAAATTCTTATCTTGTCGTGCACTGACTCAAAGTCTTCACTTCCCCTGACCCCAGTTACGTACTGACTAAAAGGGGCTTGTCTGCCGCGACCTAGGGTCCGGTAGATTCCTGGTTTTCTTATCACTCTGCTTGAAACAGTAGTGATCCTTCGGTCCCCAGTGACCGGGAGCAATGTGCAGGACTTCTGCAATCCGTAAGCACTAATCCAATAAACCACTGTGCCTTTCGCCTTGTCCACGCTGGTAACATAAGCACTCGCACTAGCCAAGGGTCGAGCAGTCACTTCTTTCTTTTCCTTTCTACGAAGTTAGCTACAGATGCTCAGTTATCAAAAGGCAGGAGCACGTCTCTGAACCTTATACCGTCCTTTAGACAGGGATGCTGAAGACTTTCTGCACTAAACTTCTTCTTTCCTTCCAGTGTATGCTGCTGAGGTACAGCTCTGACTAGGCTAAGGTGAATGAAACCACCTGTACCAGCCTCCACGATCTGAACTGATGATAGAGCAGGCTGGACTCCTTCCTCCCTCCAGACGTCTTCTCTCTCTGAAGTCTAGACACAGACTCTCCACGTCTTCTCTGTCCGAAGACAGGAACTAGACTCACTAAATCACTCCAACACATACTACCATGACCACTCCCTCAAGAGCAAACTCCACTACCCTAAGGGTGTGTCTAGTATATGTCGAGTGAATGAATATTTAGCATTAAACTGCTGTCTCGCCATACACTCTCCAGGGTACTGCGTGTGCCTTACACCAGGGCTACACATATACTCTCCCAACAGTCTCCCCTCATCATCTAGAATCCTCCAGTGTACACTGTATAATCTCCCAGCAGTCTCCTCTCATCACCCAGAATCCCCCAGTGTACACTGTATAATCTCCCTGCAGTCTCCTCTCATCACCCAGAATCCTCCAGTGTATACTGTATAATCTCCCAGCAGTCTCCTCTCATCACCCAGAATCCTCCAGTGTATACTGTATAATCTCCCAGCACTCTCCTTCATCACCCAGAATCCTCCAGTGTACACTGTATAATCTCCCAGCAGTCTCCTCTCATCACCCAGAATCCTCCAGTGTATACTGTATAATCTCCCAGCATCTCCTCTCATCACCAGAATCCTCCAGTGTACACTGTATATCTCCCAGCAGTCTCCTCTCATCACCCAGAATCCTCCAGTGTACTACTGTATAATCTCCCAGCAGTCTCCTCTCATCACCCAGAATCCTCCAGTGTATACTGTATAATCTCCCAGCAGTCTCCTCTCATCACCCAGAATCCTCCAGTGTATACTGTATAATCTCCCAGCAGTCTCCTCCTCTCAGGTATCATCTTCATCCCAGAATCCTCCAGTGTAACTGTATAATCTCCCAGCAGTCTCCTCTCATCACCCAGAATCCTCCAGTGTATACTGTATAATCTCCCAGCAGTCTCCTTCATCACCCAGAATCCTCCAGTGTACACTGTATAATCTCCCAGCAGTCTCCTCCTCATCACATCTCCAGATCCTCCTCAGATTGTACACTGTATAATCTCCCAGCAGTCTCCTCTCATCACCCAGAATCCTCCAGTGTACACTGTATAATCTCCAGCAGTCTCCTCTCATCACCCAGAATCCTCCAGTGTACACTGTATAATCTCCCAGCAGTCTCCTTCCATCACCTAGAATCCTCCAGTGTACACTGTATAATCTCCCAGCAGTCTCCTCTCATCACCCAGAATCCTCCAGTGTACACTGTATAATCTCCCAGCAGTCTCCTCTCATCACCCAGAATCCTCCAGTGTACTGTATAATCTCCCAGCAGTCTCCTCTCATCACCCAGAATCCTCCAGTGTACACTGTATAATCTCCCAGCAGTCTCCTCTCATCACCCAGAATCCTCCAGTGTACACTGTATAATCTCCCAGCAGTCTCTCTTCATCACCCAGAATCCTCCAGTGTAACTGTATAATCTCCCAGCAGTCTCCTCTCATCACCCAGAATCCTCCAGTGTATACTGTATAATCTCCCAGCAGTCTCCTCTCATCACCCAGAATCCTCCAGTGTACACTGTATAATCTCCCAGCAGTCTCCTCTCATCACCCAGAATCCTCCAGTGTACACTGTATAATCTCCCAGCAGTCTCCTCTCATCACCCAGAATCCTCCACTGTACACTGTATAATCTCCCAACAGTCTCCTCTCATCATCTAGAATCCTCCAGTGTACACTGTATAATCTCCCAGCAGTCTCCTCTCATCACCCAGAATCCCCAGTGTACACTGTATAATCTCCATGCAGTCTCCTCTCATCACCCAGAATCCTCCAGTGTATACTGTATAATCTCCCAGCAGTCTCCTCTCATCACCCAAAATCCTCCAGTGTATACTGTATATCTCCCAGCATCTCCTCTCATCAATCAGAATCCTCCAGTGAACACTATATAATCTCCCAGCAGTCTCCTCTCATCACCCAGAATACTCCAGTGTATACTGTATAATCTCCCAGCAGTCTCCTGTCATCACCCAGAATCCTCCAGTGTATACTGTATAATCTCCAGCACTCTCCTCTCATCAATCAGAATCCTCCAGTGAACACTGTATAATCTCCCAGCAGTCTCCTCTCATCACCCAGAATCCTCCAGTGTACACTGTATAATCTCCCAGCAGTCTCCTCTCATCACCCAGAATCCTCCAGTGTACACTGTATAATCTCCCAGCAGTCTCCTTTCATCACTCAGAATCCTCCAGTGTACACTGTATAATCTCCAGCAGTCTCCTCTCATCACCCAGAATCCTCCAGTACACTGTATAATCTCCCAGCAGTCTCCTCTCATCACCCAGAATCCTCCAGTGTACACTGTATAATCTCCCAGCAGTCTCCTCTCATCACCCAGAACCTCCAGTGTACACTGTATAATCTCCCAGCAGTCTCCTCTCATCACCCAGAATCCTCCAGTGTACACTGTATAATCTCCAGCAGTCTCCTCTCACCACCCAGAATCCTCCAGTGTACACTGTATAATCTCCAGCAGTCTCCGCTCATCACCCGAATCCACCAGTGTACACTGTACAATCTCCCAGCAGTCTCCTCTCATCACCCAGAATCCTCCAGTGTACACTGTATAATCTCCAAGCAGTTCTCTCTCCACCCAGAATCCTCCAGTGTACACTGTATAATCTGCCAGCAGTCTCCTGTCAACACCCAGAATCCTCCAGTGCACACTTTACCATCTCCCAGCAGTCTCCTTTCATCACCCATAATCCCCAGTGTACACTGTATAATCTCCCAGCATTCTCCTCTCATCAACCAGAATCCTCCAGTGTACACTGTACTATCTCCCAGCAGTCTCCTCTCATCACCCAGAATCCTCCAGAGTACACTGTATAATCTCCCAGCAGTCTCTCTCATCACCAGAATCCTCCAGTGTACACTGTATAATCTCCAGCAGTCTCCTGTCATCACCCAGAATCCTCCAGTGCACACTTTACCATCTCCCAGCAGTCTCCTCTAATCACCCAGAATCCTCCAGTGTACACTGTATAATCTCCCAGCAGTTTCTCTCATCACCCAGAATCCTCCAGTGTATACTGTATAATCTCCCAGTAGTCTACTCTCATCACCCAGAATCCTCCAGTGTATACTGTATAATCTCCCAGCAGCTCTCTCTCATCACCCAGAATCCTCCCGTGTACACTGTATAATCTCCCAGCAGTCTCCTCTCATCACCAGAATCCTCCAGTGTATACTGTATAATCTCCCAGCAGTCTCCTCTCATCACCAAATCCTCCAGTACACTGTATAATCTCCCAGCAATTCTCTCTCATCACCCAGAATCCTCCAGTGTATACTGTATAATCTCCCAGCAGTCTCCTCTCATCACACAGAATCCTCCAGTGTACACTGTATAATCTCCCAGCAGTCCCCTCTCATCACCAGAATCCTCCAGTGTACACTGTATAATCTCCCAGCAGTCTCCTCTCATCACCCAGAATCCTCCATTGTATACTGTATAATCTCCCAGCAGTCTCCTCTCATCACCCAGAATCCTCCAGTGTAACTGTATAATCTCCCAGCAGTTCCTCTCATCACCCAGAATCCTCCAGTTTACTGTATAATCTCCCAGCAGTCTCCTCTCATCACCCAGAATCCTCCAGTGTTACACTGTATAATCTCCCAGCAGTTCCTCTCATCACCCAGAATCCTCCAGTGTACACTGTATAATCTCCCAGCAGTCTCCTCTCATCACCCAGAATCCTCCAGTGTATACTGTATAATCTCCCAGCAGTCTCTCTCATCACCCAGAATCCTCCAGTGTACACTGTATATCTCCCAGCAGTCTCCTCTCATCACCCAGAATCCTCCAGTGTACACTGTATAATCTCCCAGCAGTCTCCTCTCATCACCAGAATCCTCCAGTGTATACTGTATAATCTCCCAGCAGTCTCCTCTCATCACCAGAATCCTCCAGTGTACACTGTATAATCTCCCAGCAGTCTCCTCTCATCACCCAGAATCCTCCAGTGTAACTGTATAATCTCCCAGCAGTCTCCTCTCATCACCCAGAATCCTCAGTGTACACTGTATAATCTCCCAGCAGTCTCCTCTCATCACCCAGAATCCTCCAGTGTACACTGTATAATCTCCCAGCAGTCTCCTCTCATCACCAGAATCCTCCAGTGATATACTGTATAATCTCCCAGCAGTCTCCTCTCATCACCCAGAATCCTCCAGTGTACACTGTATAATCTCCCAGCAGTCTCCTCTCATCACCCAGAATCCTCCAGTGTATACTGTATAATCTCCCAGCAGTCTCCTCTCATCACCCAGAATCCTCCAGTGTATACTGTATAATTCTCCCAGCAGTCTCTCTCATCACCAGAATCCTCCAGTGTACACTGTATAATCTCCCAGCAGTCTCCTCTCATCACCCAGAATCCTCCAGTGTAACTGTATAATCTCCCAGCAGTCTCCTCTCATCACCCAGAATCCTCCAGTGTACACTGTATAATCTCCCAGCAGTCTCCTCTCATCACCCAGAATCTCCAGTGTATACTGTATAATCTCCCAGCAGTCTCCTCTCATCACCCAGAATCCTCCAGTGTACACTGTATAATCTCCCAGCAGTCTCCTCTCATCACCCAGAATCCTCCAGTGACACTGTATAATCTCCCAGCAATCTCCTCTCATCACCCAGAATACTCCAGTGTATACTGTATAATCTCCCAGCAGTCTCCTCTCATCACCCAGAATCCTCCAGTGTACACTGTATAATCTCCAGCAGTCTCCTCTCATCACCCAAATCCTCCAGTGTATACTGTATAATCTCCCAGCAGTCTCCTCTCATCACCCAGAATCCTCCAGTGTACACTGTATAA
>JARQOD010011345.1:0-23768 GCA_033576555.1 Oophaga sylvatica
ATTAGGGACTACGCCTGCCGACTACAGGGGGCCCTGCGAGCACTCAAACAAGTTAACCCTATGAGTGTCACCAAAGAGAATAAGATGTTAAAAGAACAATTTGTACGGGGACTGAGGTCCCAAGCGGAAAGCAGGACTGTGCACTGGTGGTCCTTGGATCATCCTGATGCTACCTTTGATGCCCTTAAGGACATGGCTATAAAAGGACTGCGACCCCTGGAAACACCCGAGATGGCAACCCAGTGTCACTCGAGTGAAGCCACCTAAAGCTAGCAGCATCCATCTTTTCCCCGCTGGTTGCGGAAGCCAAAACGCAGGTGGCGCCCCCTACTGAGCTGGACTGTCTGCGCTCAGAAGTGCGCCAGCTGACCAAAAACCTGGCCACTGTAATGAGTGCCCTGCAACTGCCGACGGAGGAAGAAGGAAAGATCCTGCTAGCTGACTGCCCAGAGGATGTCCCTTGGATGCGCCGGAGGAGAAGGAGGACGTCGCCCCACCGGAGGAGGACAACGCCACCCCCAGGAAGGACCCGCGACCAGCATCATCCTCGCCGAGAGATCTGCTACCGCTGCCACAGAGAAGGTCACCCAGCACGTCGGTGTCCTTTAAACGAGCAAATCCTGGGTCAGAGGGCCAACACCCAGGAATAGACTCCTCAGGCCCCTCAGACTGGAACCGCAGGTTTGTGGGAGGAAGACCATACCTGTCCATCATACTGGACGGGATCGCAATCCCTGCCCTGCTGGACACTGGATCTCAGGTAACCGTCATACCTGATGTTCTCTACAATAGATACTGGTCCAGTGACGGTCCCCAACCCCAAACCCTGACTTTGCCGTATACGCCTCTAATGGCCTCCCTCTTGACTTACTGGGGCTAAAAACGTAGACGTAAAAGTGGGGAGAGTTGAGCTAAAAGATCAGGGACTTCTTGTAGTGAAGACTGTTAATGAGGAAAATGGGTTGAATGTGGTTTTAGGCACTAACATTATTAGTAACTGTTTGGAGGAGGTTGTGTTTTAACTCCAATAGCTCGCCGATGTTGCCAGACCAAGGCAAAAGGGAGTGATCCGGAAGGAGATCCAGACCCTGATGTGCCAGCAGCAAGTGAAACTGACCAGTGGTGAGATTGGTAATGTACGGGTAACAGACCCGAACCCCATTGTGATACCCCCAATGAGTGAAATGCTTATTTGGTGTAGAGCAGCAATAGGTCTGAGAGGACAGAACTACCAAGCAGTAGTAGAGCCCCATTGTTCAGAACACAGACCAACACTCTTGACTGCCAGAGGGGTAGTGGAGGTACATAATGGGAGGGTGCCAGTGCGTCTTCTCAACTGGGGAGAGGATGAAGTCAAATTACCACGATATGCCACTGTTGCTAAGTTACATGCTGTGGATAATTCTCCATTCACACGACGGAGCCCTTAACCTCCCCACAACCAGTGGAGGATAACGGCCCGACCACCCAGGTGGAGGATTGGTGTCAGCAGCTCCATGTCGGGACAGACACCACTCCAGCCCACCAGAAACAAGGAGTATATCGAGTAGTTCAGGAGTATGCACAGGTATTCAGCAAACACCCACTCGACTTTGGGAAAATTAAAGGGGTTCAACATCACATCCCCACAGGCAATCATCCTCCCATTAAAGAACGGTACAGGCCTATACCTCCAGCACACTACCAGAAAGCCAAGGAAATGTTGCGTGATATGAAGGAAGCAGGGTGATAAGGGATAGTTGCAGTCCCTGGGCAGCACCTCTAGTCCTAGTCAGGAAAAAGGATGGAAGCATGAGAATGTGTGTAGAATTACAGACAAGTAAATCGCATTACAACATAAAGATGCATACCCTTTACCGCGCATTGAGGAATCCTTAGCTGCACTAAAGACTGCTAATTACTTTTCCACCCTTGACCTCACTAGTGGGTACTGGCAAGTGGCTGTGGCTGAGGAGGATCGGGAGAAGACGGCTTTCACCACCCCGATGGGACTCTGTGAGTTTGACAGAATGCCGTTTGGACTCAGCAGTGCCCCTGGAACGTTTCAGAGAGTGATGGAGAGCTGCCTGGGACATCTCAACTTTGAAACTGTGTTGCTGTACCTGGACGACGTAATTGTGTACTCCAAGACGTATGAAGATCACTTGAAGCACTTGGCGGAGGTATTCGAGTCACTGTCCAAGTATGGGATGAAACTGAAGCCTTCAAAGTGCCATCTGCTCAAACAAAAGGTACAGTATCTGGGACATATTGTCAGCTCAGAAGGAGTAGCGCCAGACCCCGAAAAGATCACCGCCATCCAGAAATGTCCGGAGCCGAAAAATCTCAAAGAGTTGCGACAGTTCCTGGGATTGACAGGATACTACCGGAGGTTTGTGAAGGATTACACCAAGAAAGCAGCGCCTCTGCAAGACCTCCTGGTGGGACAGTCCCTCAAGAGCAGAAATTCTCCATTCCATTGGGGTAAAGAACAGGCAGAAGCATTCAAGGAAATGAAGGAGATCCTGAGAGGTGATGAGATCCTAGCTTACCCTGACTACAGCCAGCCGTTCCTGCTGTATACTGATGCCAGCAACGAAGGATTGGGAGCTGTTCTCAGTCAGAAGCAAAATGGCTTGGAGAAAGTCATCGCCTATGCAAGCAGGAAGCTCCGCCCGACCGAGAGGAACCCAGAGAACTATAGCAGCTTCAAGTTGGAGTTCCTGGCACTGGTCTGGGCCATCACGGAAAGGTTTAAGCACTACTTAGCCTCCAGCAAGTTCACTGCCTACACTGATAACAACCCCTTGACGCATCTTGAAACAGCTAAGCTGGGAGCCATGGAACAACGATGGATGGCTCGGCTGTCCAACTACCAATTCACAATCAAGTACCGAGCGGGCCGCAAGAATGCCAACGCTGATGCCCTATCCAGGATGCCTCATGAATCGGACACAGAAGAAGAAGTGGATGATCTGGAAGAGATTGAACTACCTGCCTTTCACAGGAATGGGATGATCCACGAGCAACAAGCCTGCAGGAGGCCGCGTGGTAAGACGTTAAATCCTTTACCTCACCACAGCTGGAAGGAAACTCAGGACAGCGATCCAGTTGTCAGCCGAATCAAGGAGCTGATAACTCAAGAAGGTTCCTCCTTGGAGAAGGATGCGCCTCTACAAGCAAAACAGCTGTGGAATGAGAGAAGCCGGTTGTTTATCTACCGTGAGAAGCTGTGCCGGAGGTACGTCAACCCAAGGACCCATGAGATGGTATGGCAGATAGTAGTCCCCAGAGCAGACATCCAGATGGTGTTAGAAGCCTACCACGATCAAGCGGGACACTTTGGCTGGAAGAAGCTGGAGACCCTGTTGAAGTGTCGTTTCTATTGGGTGGGAATGCGCAGCTCCATCGAGAGGTGGTGCCAGAATTGTGGAACCTGTGGACTCAGAAGAAAGGACTACAGCAGTCAGAAGGCACCCCTGCAACGCATCAAGACGACTCGTCCCTTGGAGATCGTGGCCCTGGACCATGTCAAGTTGTCACCCAGCCGGTCAGGATACTCCTATGCCCTGACTATGGTGGATCACTATTCCAGGTTCCTGGTGGTCGCCCCTGTCAAGGATCTGACAGCAGAGACAGCAGAAAAGACGTTCCAGGCATATTTCTGCAGACTACACGGATATCCTGAGCAGGTGCTAACTGACCAAGGCCCAGCCTTCGAGGCCGAATTGTTCAAAGAGTTCTGTCACTTGTACGGGTGTAAGAAGATAAGAACCACACCGTACCACCCCCAAACCAATGGTCTCTGTGAGATGAATCACATCGTCATTGACCTGCTGAAGACTGTACCACTCGAGGAGAGAAATCGGTGGCCAGACTTACTACCTGACCTGGTAGATCTGTACAATCACATACCTGTGAGTTCCACCAATTGCACCCCAGCTTATCTCATCGGGCAAGACCAGGAAAGCTGCCCATGGATCTGGAGCTTGGTGTTGTAGAACCAGAAGCAGATGTGACTACTGAAGACTGGGACACCAACAGACAGGAACAGTACAGAAAAGTACAGGCCTGTGTTGAAGATAGTCTCAATCGAGCAAGGGATAAACAAGAAGATCGCTACAACAAAAGTGCGCCAGCTGAACCTTTCGCACCTGGTGAAGTTGTACTGAAAAGAAAGAGGAGGATACACAAACTTGACGATCAATGGGAAAGAGAGCCCTACATCGTACAGAATTCAAGGTTTGACAACAAGAAAACGTGCATAATTAGCAAGGATGGAGGAAGAACGACTGCAACTGTATCCAGAGATCACCTAAAGTTGTGTCCGGATCCGTTAAAGCTTCAAGAGGAAGAACCTGTTGTCAATCAGGAAGAGCGTGATGAAGCAGTCATACATACAGACTTAGGAGATTTCCCCGCGGATTGGCCCAGAATTGGAGAAGCTGTAATCATTCCTGTGCTTCAATTCTATCAACCACAAGGAGAACCTCTACATTCAGTTGCACCGGTTGTTGCAGTAGAGTCAGTTCCAGAAGAACCTGCCCCAGCAGAACCCCAAGAAGCAGCACCCCAAGAAGCGAAATCCCAAGAAGTTGAATCTCAGGAAGAAGGATCCCCTGCAGAAGTCGAGCCAGTTCACCCAGCTCACAGTATGCTTGCCAGATCCCTAGAGAGGCTAAGGCAGTACTACAACCTACCTGCACGCAGGAATAACAGGGTAACTGACACCTCACCTACCACTACACCACGTAGGTCAGTACGCATAACAAGGGGGCAATTACCTGTTAGGTACAGAGAGTAGGACCTAACTCACGTAAATAATTATCAAGAACCACTGTATATAAATGTACATATTGTTGCTATAATAACCTATTTTTCCTTTTAAAATTGAAACAAGTGGAATGGACATTATTTTTACTTGTTTTCTCTACCCTTTTTGAGCATCCTTTTCCAAAAGAGACTGGGACTTTTATGGTTTCTCAATTCCTCAATTCCTCATTGTACTAATGTATATAGTTATTCATTTACCGTTATGCAACAGTTCAAGAGTGCCTTACCTCCTGTAAAGGAAGAGTTATTTATACAATGTTTATTGTTCTTTGTTTTGTATTTCAGCCCCGGAGTGCTGAGTTCTACTAGGGGGGAATGTGGAGCCCAGCTGCGACTGAATCCATATCTCCCAGAAGGGTGCACTGAAAGAATATCCCACTAGAGGTCATTATACACATCCACACACGTTCACTTATCCCAAAGACCACCAGAGGGAGCTGTTTTAGACATATAAAAGACAGTTACACAGGAAACATCTAGTTAGTTCAGTGCAGCCATCTCAGAGAGTGCAGTGATCTCAGTCAGTCTGCAGGAAGGTGAAGTGCAGAGCTGAGATTGAGAGGCTGCAGACTATTCATCACAAGCAAGTGAGTCTAGTAAGAGTGAAACAGCAATCACTCCAGCCTAGTCAGAGCTGAATCTAGGAGTGCAGCTCAATGAGAAGCATGCCGACGCTTAGAGAGCAGTGAAGAGGCAGCCCACCAACTGCCAGTGTGTGATCGTGTGAGGATCCGGGTAGGCCAAAGGCGAGTGGAAAGTTAATGAGGTAGAAAAGCCTTTATAGCTTACTTCAGCAAGTATTCACCGGACACCGGGGTCCGAGCCTATAGGGATCTCCACGACCCATTAGGAGAACACCGGAGTTCCTGGAGGACTACAAGTCCCAGGAGTACCACAGAGCTGATACGTAGCAGGATCAGGAGGACGGAGTCTAGCCGTGCACGGCAAATAGAGACTGTGTACTTCAAGAAGAGGTCCAACCACAAGGTCAGCCAGGTACAAGACGGAGACTAAGTTAGGCCCAGCTACACGCAGGCCAAGACTTCATTACAAAAAGGCAGAGAACAGGAGGCCACACACCTACTCAGTGGAGGAATCTGGATGTGCACCCTTCACCCTACAGTGCTCCGGGAAGCGCCTGCAACATCTTCAGTAAAGGTAAGGTACCAAAGTGACTTATGTGTGTGTCTCCCTTATTGCCCCAGACTGCCGGGTCCCCGTCTGTCCTGCATTCCTATACATCTATCTGCCCTGGAGGAATCAGCTTTACTTGTGGAAGGCTTAACATCTAGCTGCACAATATTAACCCTTCAGTGGATCTGCATAGCAGCGCTGGTCATCCTGACCAGATACCACAAGTGGCGTCACGAATCCCCATATCAATGTACAATTCACCTGTAAATATCCCCCATTTTCAGTGAGTGCCCAGGGCAACGGACCGAGCTGTGCTACCCGTGACATTCCCCATAGAAATCAACGGGCTCGGTGCCGAGTACCCCACGGCCCTGGCGGACGACTCAAACACCCATCAGGATGTAAGTGAATTATGTGTAGCCATAGGACGATTATGTGCATGAGGCCTAATACTATAATATCCACCTCTTCTATCAAAGTTCACTGTCTGCCACCCAGGAAGTGACCAAGAGGAGGAAGACAGAAGATGGCATCCCACAGCCAGAGGAGCGGGCAGCTTTCACACACTTGGTAAGACTCATTGCACCCTACAAGGTTTCCAAATACAAAGTGTTAGATTATATGACATGTATTTTTATATTAATCTATTTTATGTGTATTCTGGCAGAGAAACATGTAGGGAAGTGTTCTCCCTCAGCCTCTTATAATTACACCTAGTATGATCCAGCAGACAGGACCGGTCTCTATGTGGTGAACAGTGTCGTTGCTTTGGTTTCACCTCAGTAGTGATGGCATATATTTGTATCTGATCAGTGGGTGTCGGGTGCCAAATCTCCACCAATCTGATACTGATTTGCTATCCTGAGGATAATCCATCATTAATGAGGAGTTCTACAACCCCATTAATTTAAGATTAATAGCATTAAAAAGGTTTTCATTCCAAAGTTTATAGTGAAATAATTCTATTTTTCTCATTTTTGTAGAAGAAGAATATATCATATGTTTTCTAGCCAGGGACAGCTGTCTTAAGATTTCGGACAAGGTGTAATTGTAGTGAAGGATAAGGAATCATCCAGATCTGAGAAGATCCATCATAGGGAAATAAAGGGCTTATTCTTATGTAATAGTGGCCAGACATGACCAAACATAGGAATATACTGATAGATATGTTCTGTATTACATATACCCTCTAACTCTGCTTCTCATCCCTCTAGTATCTCCTCACCATGGTCGTCACTTACTTTAGGAGAGCAGGACTGTGATCTTCAGAATATAGAACCTTCTTCTTTCCAGCTCTGTGAGTCTCTTTTATTATTACACATTCATGTCTATAAATAACTTTATTTTATTTTAGGATCAAAATATCTTTTCGACCACTCAGCAAAATACATGATAATTGCATTTGTTGTTGTCTGTATTTTCTTCTGAAGTGTATTGTAATTTATTTAGTTTCATTTCTCTTCCCTCCAAGGTTTTTAGCAAACCAGTTTGATGAGGATGTGCCATATCAACAGGAGATCTACTACTGGGCCCTTGGATGGACGTGGAGCATGAAGAAGGACCGACTACTACAATTCCGAAATGTTCTACTCACCAGGATGGGATTCCGGGCTTGGGTGGATCAGGCCACGTGTGATCTGGTTAGCAATATAAACTATAATAATATAAAGCTGATCTGTAAATAGATATTACAACATAAACTGTATGCTTAAATAAATCCCTTAGACCTGATGGGGCGCTTGCACTTACTTTGAAAAGCCACTTCAAAATGGTTGTGTAATCCTGATATTAGCAGAGCAATTTATGAGTGCAGCCATAGCTGGACTCATGAAATGCTTGTTTTAATATCAAGCAAGAAAACTTAAGTGATTATAAAGTCATTCTGCCATGGATTTTCAGTCATCACACCAGTATCATCAGGTCTAAAATATATGCAAATTGGATTATGATTAATGGTGACATATGCCCTTTAAACTCTGATTATAATCACTTATTTTATTCTAGATCATGGCACAAGACCCTGACCACTGGCATGGAAGAGAGATAGGAATATCCATCACAGCTAGGCAATCTGTTGGTTCAGGAGGAATAATGCCCTACCCTGCTCTCTCTGTAACATCGGTCCATGCAAGAAGGAGGAAGGTGTGAATATCTAATGCCTGGAAACAGAGCTGCAGGACCTAAAGGAGAAGAACATGGCTGGTTAAGAACAAAGCTGCTGGACCTACAAGTAGAAGAGCAAGGCTGGAAGAAGAACAAAGCTACTGGATCTACAAGTAGAAGAGCAAGGCTGGAAGAAAAACAAAGCTGCTGGACCTACAAGTAGAAGAGCAAGGCTGGAAGAAGAACAAAGCTACTGGACCTACAAGTAAAAGAACAAGGCCGGAAGGAGAAAATAGCTGTCGTCCTACAAGGAGAAGAACATTGCTGGAAGAAGAACAAAGTTGCTGGACCTATAAGGAGAAGAACAAGGCTGGAAGGGGAACATAGCTCCGGTCCTACAATGAGACGAACATGGCTGGAAGGAGAACATAGCTGCCTGTCCTACAAGAAGAAACAGCTAGAAGACGTGACGGATGAAGAACTGGAGAAAGTAGAGAAGTATGCTTAATAGTCACACACAGAAAATGCACATCCCACTGTACACAGACAATATACAGACACCCCATTTACTTTACTCATAGACACGATATATACTTTACACATAATTGTTATTTTTTCACATGTGTATTTTATAGTGGTAACCTCCCTTAGTATGCCCAGAGGAAGGGCAGTACAGCAGCCATGGTTCCCTACAGGTTTCCACCACTGGGGTTTTTTCCTATCCTGAGTGTTGCTGTATGCCCTTTGTGAGTGATGGAAGGTAACCAGCATATATAAAGCATATAATAAACTTCACACTAGTTAAAATTTCCATGATGTGTCTGAGTCTTTATTTTATACTTTTATGCATGGACAGAACCGCAAGCAGAGCATTACTGCCCTCACTGTTGTGAGGGACCCAGTGAGCAGAAGCACAAGAGGGGGCCCGGGCTCAGTCTGGGCCCACCCCCTCTTGTGGTTCTGCTCACTGGTCTCCAGGGTATAATAAATGAAACTGAAGAAAAAATGGAATGCTGACTTCATAAATATAAACAAATATATGTTTTTTATGTCATCAAAATCAGTAATAAAGAAAATATATACAGGGTGTACATCAAGAAGAAAACAAGTGTCGACTGGGAAGCACGCAGGGTACTTGGGCTGTCATAGTACAGAGGAACAATTGAAAGTATATAAATGATATTCTAAATCCAGCATATAAACATACATAATCTCAAAAGATGGGAAAATAACCACAGCAGACAAAAAGTTATCAGTATAACTCAAGTACACCCATAGCTTCTCTATATATACTTATCCTAGGAGAGGTAATGTGTAATTGAAGCTCATATGGATATATCTAAAGTGCATAATGCATCAACCATATTTAAGGTGCAAGTGCAGACCAGTGATCCCCAGGGACCAACCCTACTCGCATACGCTTTCTTCCAGGGGTCTACTATTTGGCGTGTCCTGCCTGCTTGTGCTGCTATGTGATGAACGGGCACGCGGTCCGCCACACGGTAGCCCGGGGTATCACGGCTTGTGATCCCTCCGTGCTGCAAATGTGACGAAAACGCGCACACACACGACGACTGCTGCCGTCCGACCCAGTAAACTGCAGGGATTTATAATTATCCCACTTCCACTTAGGAACTTGCAGCTCTCTGGCGCCCCCCTTACCCTCAGGTCAGTCAGGGAACTGCACCTAGGATAATTGGTCGCCAGACGGGTCACTTGGATGTGTGCTGGCTATTGGGCACGCTGCAGTGAGGGAATTATAACTACTCCTGGCTGCAGCCAGGCAGTACCCTTATAAACCCCGCTCCGTCACTGCCAGCGTCACCCAATAGATTAACACTTTACACCCCTTCCTTTTAGCTGCCACCAGCTACGGCTTTTGATGAACAATTTATCAAGAGGGTCCGTAGCAACCCCAAAACAGTAGCGTAGTGCTTCAGGCACGTGCAAATTCGTTTATAGAGCAGGAGAAACAAACTAATAAATTTATAGGTTTATTCCTTAAAAAACAGGCAGTGCTTATATAATATAAGAAGATGTAACAAGCTGAGACAATATCGTTATGTACAGATGCAGTTATAAAATAAAATGGGATTAAGAATGAAAGATAACTCACATGGTAGTTACATATGCATAGGCAAGCCAGGCTGCTTATAAGTGTATGGGATGATTGGTCTCCAGTGTGCCAGCATGTGCAGTCAGAGACCCCGCCAGAAGTACCCGTTACCTGATCAGCCTATCTGCATACGCGCACGTCCGGGGAAATCCCCCAATGGCGTCACAGACAGGTGCGTTGCCAAGTTGGAGGCCAGGAAGTACGGACCAGCGTTCAGGTCACAGAGTGCACACACAACCGGTGGCCATGTTTAAGGAGTTCCATGGAGTCTACCATTATTAGTGAGGTAAAACAAATTACCATATTAGATAATGAAAACAACAGATATTACAAGTGCCAGTGTAAAATCATAACTACTAGTCGCATTAATCAAAGTGTGTCACACAATGGCTAACATTAGGTATAATAAAGTGCACATGTCCTTAATATACTCAAATAGAGAAAGCAACATTATTGCAATGGAATCCACTAATATACGATAGCATTATAAAGTGCAGCATTTCAAAAACCATATAATTAACCCCTTTCTGACATTGGACGTACTATCCCGTCCATGTGCCCTGGGCCCGTATGACCATGGACAGGATAGAACGTCATCGCGATCAGCCGCGCTCTCAGGAGGAGCACAGCCAAGTGTCAGTTGATTTTCACAGCTGACACCCGTCACTAAGTGCCAGGAGCAGTCACGGACGCTCTAACCCCCGGAACACTGCGATCAAACAAGATCGCAGCTTGATGGTGGCATAGAGAGGCATCTCGCAGGAAGGGGGCTCACTGCGTGCTTCCCTCAGACCCTCAGAACAACACAATGTGATCGCATTGTTCTGAGGTTCTCCCTGCCTGCAGACCCCCGGATCCAAGATGGCTGCGGGGTCCTTTCGGGTCTTGCAGGGTGGTGGCTTGGGAGGTGGCTTGTCAAGCCTCCTTCACTGTCTGTCAGATCGCTGATCTGACACAGTGCTGTGCAAAGTGTTAGATCAGCAATTTGACTTTATATAGTGATGTCCCACCCTGGGACAATGTAAGTTTAAAAAAAAATATTGTACTGTGTAAAAATATTTTTTTAAAAATTTCTAATTAAGGAAAAAAGATAAATATTTTTCCAATAAATACATTTATGTAAATAAAAAAAAACAATAAAAGTACACATATTTGGTATCGCCGCGTCCGTAACGACGCGCTCTATAAAACTGTCCCACTAGTTAACCCCTTCAGTGAACACCGTAAAAAAAGTAAATAAAAAACGAGGCAAAAAACAATGCTTTATAATCATACCACTGAACAAAAAGTGGAATAACACGCGATCAAAAAGACGGATATAAATAAACATGGTACCGCTAAAAAAGTCATCTTGTCCAGCAAAAAACGAGCCACCATACAGCATCATCAGCGAAAAAAAAAAGTTATAACTCGCAGAATAAAGCGATGCAAAAATAATTTTTTATATAAAATAGTTTTTAGTGTATATACAGTAAGTGCCAAACCATAAAAAATTATAGAAATGAGGTATTGCTGTAATCATACTAACACAAAGAATAAAACTGCTTTATCAATTTTACCACATGCGGAACGGTATAAACGCCCCCCAAAAGAAATTCATGAATTGCTGGTTTTTGTTCATTCTGCCTCCCAAAAATCGTAATAAAAAGCGATCAAAAAATGTCTTTTGCCCGAAAATGGTACCAATAAAAACATCAGCCCGTTCCGCAAAAAACAAGCCCTCACATGACTCTCTGGGCCAAAATATGGAAAAATTATAGCTCTCAAAACGTGGTGATGCAAAAACTATTTTTTGCAATAAAAAGCGTCTTTTAGCGTGTGACAGCTGCCTAACATAAAATCCCGCTATAAATAGTAAATCAAACCCCCCCTTTATCACCCCCTTAGTTAGGAAAAATAATAAAATAAAAAAATTATTTATTTCCATTTTCCCTTTAGGGTTAGGGTTGGGTTGTGGCTAAAGTTAGGGTTAGGGTTGTGCCTAAAGTTAGGGTTAAGGTTTGGATTAGGGTTAGGGTTGGGATTAGGTATTAGGGGTGTGTTGAGGTTAGGGTTGGAGTTAGAATTGGGGGGTTTCCACTGTTTAGGTACATCAGGGGCTCTCCAAATGCGACATGGCGTCCGATCTCAATTCCAGCTAATTCTGCGCTGACAAAGTCAAACGGTGCTCCATCCCAACAAAGCTCTGCTGTGCACCCAAATAGTGATGTACCCCAACATATAGGGTATCGGAGTATTCGGGACAAATTGGACAACTTTTGGGGTCCAATTTCTCCCGTTACCCTTGTGAAAATAAAAATTGAGGGTGAAAAGATCATTTTTGTGAAAAAAAATATGATTTTTTATTTTTACGGCTCTACGATATAAACTTCTGTGAAGCACTTGGGGGTTCAAAGTGCTCACCACACTTCTAGATAAGTTCCTTAAGGGGTCTAGTTTCCAAAATGGGGTCATTTTTGTGGGGGTTTCCACTGTTTAGGCACATTAGGGGCTCGCCAAATGCGACATGGCGTCCGATCTCAATTCCAGCCAATTTTAGTTTGAAAAAGTCAAACGGCGCTCCTTCCCTTCCGAGCTCTACCGTGAACCCAAACAGTGGTTCCCCCCCACATATCGGGTATCAACGTACTCAGGATAAATTGGACAACAACTTTTGGGGTCCAATTTCTCCTGTTACCGTTGGTAAAATAGAAAAAAATTGGATCTGAAGTACATTTTTTGTGAAAAAAAGTTAAAATGTTCATTCATTTTTTTTTTTTTAAACGTTCCAAAAATTCCTGTGAAGCACCTGAGTTGTTAATAAACTTCTTGAATGTGGTTTTGAGCACCTTTAGGGGTGCAGTTTTTAGAATGGTCTCACTTTTGGGTATTTTCTATCATATAGACCCCTCAAAGTGACTTCAAATGTGATGTGGTCCCTAAAAAAAAAAATGGTGTTGTAAAAATGAGAAATCGCTGGTCAAATTTTAACCCTTGTAACTTCCTAACAAAAAAAAATTTTGGTTCCAAAATTGTGCTGATATAAAGTAAACATGTGCAAAATGTTACTTAAAGTATTTTGTGTGACATATCTCTGTGATTTAAGGGCATGAAAATTCAAAGTTGGATAATTGCGAAATTTTCAAAAATCTCACCAAATTTCAGTTTTTTTCACAAATAAACGCAGTAACGGGCAGAGGACAAATCAGGGTGTAACGGAGTCAGCCACTCAAGTTGGAGGCAGGCACTATAACTGACACGGCCTTCCAGCTGTAGCGGACAGAAATAGCCGACCAGAACCCAAAGAGAGGCAAAGAAAGTTAACCCCTGCATGACCAGGCCAGGAAGATGATAACAAGAAGCAAACCTCGACCTGGATCATGACAGTACCCTCCTCTCAATGGGGGGGCCACAGGACCCCCATGTTTACCTGGACAACAAGCGTAAAAGGCCTGGACCAACTGATCCGCATGGACCAAACGCTTCGGCAGCCAAGACCGGTCCTCAGGACCGTAACCCATACTCTGTCTGGCCATCCACTAAAACAGGTGGTGGATGAGACGGAGACTCACCTGAGGAAGACACCAATGGCTTCAAAAGAGTCCATATGGAACACATTGGGGATTCGCAGCGACGGGGGTAAACGCAATCGAAAGTGAGTCGCCCGCCAGGGCAGTGGGGTACTCGGCACCGAGCCCGTTCACTTCTATGGGGGATGTCACGGTAGCTGCAGCTCGGTCCATGGCCCTGGGACCTACCACAAAAAGGGGAATATTTACAGGGGATTAAAGGTTTGTAGGATGTTCGTGACGCCACCTGTGGTTCCTGGTCAGGGTGACCCGCGCTGCTGGATAGGTCCACTGAAGGGTTGGTATTAGGCAGCAAGGTGTTAAGCCTTCCACAGGTAAGGATGGGGACCTTCAGGGTAGTTAAGCTGTGTAGGGTGCAGGATGGAGGAGGGAGTTCGGCCGTAGGAGTAATAATGTGAACACACACACAAAAGTCTCTTTCTGTACCTTTACTGATGGAATTGCAGGCACATCCCGGGATACTGGCAGGGTGAAGGATGCACGTCCAGTTCTTCCCACTGAGTAGGTGTAGGGCCTCCTTACTCCTGTAATGTGAGTCTCTGACCTGTATGAAACGAGGCCTAACTCTGTCTTCAACTTTGCACCCGGCTGACTTTGTGTAGAGCCTTCTATTGGAAAGAACACAGTCTCTAATGGCGGTACCTGCCAGACTCCTGTCTTCCTGACCCAGTTACGTATCAACACTCATGGGCTCCTGGAACTTGAAGTACTCCAGGATCTCCGGTATCTCCTACTGGTCGTGAAGAATCCAGCAAGCTCGGACCCGGTGTCCGGTTAATCAGAGTAGAGGTAAGCTATCAATGCTATTTCCACCTCTGTCACTCTCTTCTTATCCACTAGCCTTTCGTCCTACTCGACCCTCACACTATCACACACCGGCAGTAGGTGGCTGCTTCCTCTCTTTCTTCACCGCTCTCTAAGCGTCGGCACGTTTGTTCGCTGCACTCACTTGACTCAGTTCTGACTAGGCTGGAGTGGTTTCCGTCCCACTTGTACTAGCCTCCACTCGTTTAAACTAAGCTTCAAGCTGCAGACTTCAGGTTCCTTCAACAACAGATGAACTCTCTATCTTGAGCTCTGCTCCGTGTGCTAGACTGCACACACTCTCTTCTTACTTCCAAGCTCTTCCTGGAGCTGCTATCAGTCTTCACCGTCTGTCCTGCACCTGGCTTTGCAGACTAACTGATCTGTGCTCGCTCCTAGAGCTAACTCTCTACTCACTTCTCTCAAACTAGACTAGGTTCAACTCCTTCCCTCAGAGAGAACTAATCTCCTACTTCTGTGGCTTCACCATCCTTATATACACTAAAAAGGCTCCCTCTGGTGGCTCTAGGGATTGGTGAAGATGTGTGTATGCATATTGGGTCCTCTAGTGGTCATTACCTTCGGTGCATCCCTCTGGGAAATGAGATTCCAAGCGCAGCTGGGCTCTACAAAAGCCCACAGGATTAACCACCTATAAAATTTCGTAAGGACCAATAATCTTGGGAGAAGTTTAGGAGAATGAGCCTTCAACCTTATATTCTCGGTAGATAACCATACCTTATACCCCACCTGGAATGCCGACCCTATCGATCGTCGTTTATCAGCAAAAGATGTATATTTGCCCTGAGCCCCCTTAATGTTCCTCTAAACTTCCCTCCAGACCTTCCGGAACCGCTGAATGGCCAACTCAGTCGCAGGACACCCCGATTTCAGCCGAGAAAACTCACCAAAATGAGGGTGAAAACTATAATTGCAAAAGGTCGGAGAGGTACCAGTGGACTGAGTGATACGATTGTTAAATGTGAATTCCGCTATGGGTAACGACACAGCAAAATTTGCTCCAGGGACTAGAGATGAGTGACTTTGCCTCCGGGAGGGTCGAGTCGGGTTTCGGACCACCCGACTTTCCCAAAAGTCGAGTCTAACTAAATCGGCCGACTATCGGAAAAAGTCAAAGGTCCGACTGAAACTCGAAACAACCCCAATTCAAGTCAATGGGGAAGAAAAGTCGGCAGTCAGTGAAGGACAGTAAACACACCTACAGTGCCCATTTCAATGCCAACGACATCAATTATTATTACTTAAGCTTGTCAACCTTAATTTACTTTATAATAATAGTAAAGCATTGAAAACTGGTGGTTATTTGGCTAAAGTTGTGGGTGGGGGCAGGGCTGGCTCCAGATTTTTGTGTGCCCCGGGGGAAAGAGTATCAGTGGGCCCCTTTAACACATACCACAATTCATGATCCTCCGATATGGCAGAGAAATATAGGTATAGAATAATGCCAAATACTTCACTTCTTACATTATATGAGTGATATCTATTGTAAATTCTACAATAGCTCAAAAAACGGACAGTATAGTCCTCCATACAGTATTATGGGCACCACATAGTGCGCCATAGAGAATAATGAGCCCCATATATTGCTCCATACATAATTGGTCCCATATAATGTTCCATACAGTATATGATGAGCTCCACATAATGCTCCAGTATATGATGGGCCCCATGGATGATGCTCCAGTGTATGATGGGCCTGTATAATGCTCCATATATAATAGGCTCCATATGATGCTCCAGTATATGATGGGCCCCATGGATGATGCTCCAGTGTATGATGGGCCCCATGGATGATGCTCCAGTGTATGATGGGCTTATATAATGCTCCATATATTAATGGGCCCCATATGATGCTCCAGTATATGATGGGCCTATATAATGCTCCATATATAATGGGCCCCATATGATGCTCCAGTATATGATGGGCCCCATGTATGATGCTCCATTGTATGATGGGCCTATATAATGCTCCATATATAATGGGCCCCATATGATACTCCAGTGTATAATGGGCCCGTATATGATGCTTCAGTGTATAATGGGCCCCATGGATGATGCTCCAGTATATCATGGGCCTATATAATGCTCCATATATAATGGGCCCCATATGATGCTCCAGTGTATAATGGGCCCCGTATATGATGTTCCAGTGTATAATGGGCCCCGTATATGATGCTCCAGTATATGATGGGCCCCATGGATGATGCTCCAATGTATGATGGACCTATATGATGCTCCAGTGTATAATGGGCCCCGTATATGATGCTCCAGTGTATAATGGGCTCCGTATATGATGCTCCAGTATACGATGGGCCCCATGGATGATGCTCCAATGTATGATGGACCTATATGATGCTCCAGTGTATAATGGGCCCCGTATATGATGCTCCAGTGTATAATGGGCCCCGTATATGATGCTCCAGTATATGATGGGCCCATGGATGATGCTCCAGTGTATGATGGGCCTATATGATGCTCCAGTGTATAATGGTCCCCGTTTATGATGCTCCAGTGTATGATGGGCCCCATTTAGAATGCTTCAGTGTATGATGTGCCCCATGTATAATGTTCCAGTGTATAATGGGCCCTATCTATGATGCTCAAGTGTATGATGGGCCCCATATATAATTCTCCAGTGTATAATGCTCCCCATATATTGCTCCAAACATTAAAAAATTAAACACCTCTCCTGGCTGGGCACTGCTCTACTCTGGACTCCTCTGCGTCGCCATTTTCCAGCTCTCTGCACTGTGACTGTTCAGGCAGAGGGCGCACAGACGTGACATCATCGCGCTCTCTGACCTGAATGTCACTGTCAGGAAACCCGGAAGACGTCACAGTGGTGGAGCAGGGAGAGGTAAGTATTGTTGGCATATGCAACAGATATGTCAAAGCACACAGCATGTGTTCGAAATGCGTTGCTTCGTGTACTGGGTGCCATATGTAATTTGGTACGTTTTTACCATTTTTGAATAAATTCAGTCTTTTAGTCAGCTGGACTCACATCATCGTTTTTTGATGTTGTGTAATGTTTCCTTTTGTTTAATGTATTGTATAAGAAATAGTCTCGCTTGTACTTTCACTTTCGTTTTGTTCCTGTTTTCCTGATGCAATGCTGAAATGACTGTGCATTCTTCTTTTACCTCATGTTGTAAGAAGTAAAAGCTTGTTATCCCATGCAGCCTGCTCTGTGAAGTTTTCTACTGCAAAGGTGTGGATTCAGAAGCTGTGCAACAGGTTATGGGCCCAGACACAGGTACCCAGACCCAGGCACCCCAGATACAGCGTACCCAGATACAGCGTACCACAGATCCCAAGCACCAAGAATACCAGATACCCAGGACACTGGAACGCTCAGCAAGACCCTGGTGAATGCAGAAGAATTCTTCAGTACAACTCTCTAAACAAGTAAGTCTATATAAAGATGATGAATAACACAGAACTGAAATTCACAGTAGCTAAACTGAATGATGAGAACTATGAGCTATGGAAGTTCAAAGTAGAGATGTTATTGTCTAAAGATAATTTATGGGAAGTAATCACTACAGATTGACCTGATCAGGATAATCAGACATGGGATAAGAAAAATGGACAAGCGAGAGCCACCATTAGCTTATTAGTGGATGATGCTCAATTAATACATATAAGAAATGAAGAAACAGCGAAAGGAATGTGGGAAGCATTAAGAAAGCTATATGAGAGACCCAGCTTAAATCACAAATTATTTTTATTAAGAAAGCTGTACAGTATGAGACTAAGTGCAGACAGTGACATGCAGAAGCATATATTCTCAATGATGGAAGTGATATCACAGCTAAGATCTATTGGTGAAGATATTAAAGAAAGTCATATAGCAGCTATATTATTGTGCAGTTTACCAGATTCATATACAGCTTTAATAAATGCACTAGAGACAAGACCTGAAACAGACATTACATTAGAGTTTGTGAAAACAAGACTAATAGATGAATATCAGAAAAGAAAAGAACAAAGCAATGATTCTTCTACTGATAAGGACAGTGAAAATGCTCTTAAAGCTACAGAATTGAAAAAACCCTATAATAAAGAGACAAGAGAATGCTTCAGATGTAAGAAAAAGGGACATTTAAAGAAAGACTGTACCAAATGGAAAGCAGAACAACAAAAATTACAACATAAAAAGCATACACAGAAAGTGAAAAACACAATTTCCGATTCGTGTGAGAATAATTGGAATGGCACATTCAAAATAACAGACAAGAAATCATCACTTGGTTGGTTATTGATTCAGGAGCAACGAGTCATATGACAAGTGACAAGAATTTCTTTACTGATCTTGATTTAGATAAGAAAGAAGCCATTTATCTTGCAGATGGAAGCAAAATAAACCGCAGAAGGTATCGGACAAGGTATGCTAAATTGTTCAAACAAGTTCGGGCAAGATTCAAAGATTCTTGTACAGGATGTGTTGTATGTTCCAAAATTGGAAGGCGGATTATTATCTGTGAAACATTTAACAGCAAAAGGATTTACAGTAAAATTCAAAGACAATGAGAGTGCAATTATTGCAGGAAACAAGATGATAACCAAAGTCAAGGCAGATGAACAATTATATAATTTTGACAAACCAAAGGAACAGATGAAGGTATGTACACATGATCACAAAAACTGTATTCACATGTGGCATAGACATCTAGGACATAGACATTCGGACAGTATAAGGGAACTACAGAGAAAAGAATTGACAAAAGATTTAAAGATATCAGATTGCTCAATTACCATAAGATGTGAATGTTGTATAAAATCCAAAGCCACAAGGATAGCTATTCCAAAAGAAAGTGAGATGAAAAGCGAAAGACCACTTGATTTGGTGCATACTGACGTATGTAGACCCATGAAGTGACTACATCAGGAGGCAATAGATACATGTTGACTTTTATAGACGACTGCTCAAGATACACAGTCATATACTTAATTAAGAACAAAAGTGAAGTTTTTTGATAAACTTGTAGACTATGTAACAAGATCAAGTAACAAATTTCAAAGGAAGCCAATTGTCATCAGAAGTGATAATGGAGGTGAATTTACAGATCACAGAATAGAAGACTACTTACAACAAAATGGAATAGAACATCAGAAAACTGTTCCATACACACCTGAACAAAATGGAGTAGCAGAAAGGAAAAACAGAACTCTAACAGAGATGATGAGATGTATGCTGACAGATTCTAAAACTACCAGAGAAATATTGGTGTGAGGCAGCAATGACAGCCACATATCTACAGAACCGATTTTTTTTCCAGAAAACTGAAGAAAACTCCATATGAACTGTGGCAAGGTATGAAACCAAGTGTCAATCATTTAAAAGTTTTTGGATGTAAAGTTTTTATATTCATTCCAACAGAAAAACGTTCCAAACTTCAAACCAGATCCATGGAAGGAATATTCGTTGGATATAGTGAAAACTGCAAAGGATATAGAATCTTAGATCCCAAAACAGACAGAGTTACAGTGAGTAACAGTGTGACATTCATTGAAGATTTAAATGAAGACATTATGATTTCAGTTGAAACAAAAAATGAGAAAAACAATAGTGACATAACTGAAGAAATATCTGATGAGAAAGAAGTAGAAATTAATGAAGAACAAAATACTGAAAGTGTAGAATCACAACTACAAACAGACACAGAACCAAGACGTTCAATAAGAGAGAACAAAGGAAAACCACCAAAACGTCTCTCATACAAGACAAGTATAAGAAAAATCCATGAGCCTACCTCTTGAGAAGACATATCTAAACTTCCTGAAGAAGAAGCTAATAATTGGATAGAAGCAACAGAAACAGAAATTAAATCCATGCATGATTCAAATACATGGACACTAACAGATTTGCCAGAAGGAAGAAAAGCCATAGGATGTAAATGGATTTTTAAAGTAAAATACCAAACAGATGGCACACCTGAAAGATATCGAGCAAGACTCGTAGCTAAAGGGTATTCTCAAAAATATGGAGAAGACTATGATGAAAGATTTGCTCCAGTTGTCAAACACACTACAATAAGAACTTTACTTACAGTTGCACAGTGAAACAGATGGAACTAAGACATCTGGATGTAAAGACAGCTTTTTTGAATGGAGATTTAACAGAAGACATTTACATGGAACAACCTCCAGGATTCAAAGATGAAAGAAATCCAAACAAAGTTTGTAAAATACAGAAAAGCATATATGGTTTAAAGCAAGCAGCTAAAGCGTGGAATGACAAAATCACGGAAGTACTAACAAGTGAAAAATTTCAAAGAAGCAAAGCTGATCCATGCTTGTACACAAAAAGGATGAGTAATAGATGGATTTATGTACTCATATATGTAGAACACATTTTGATTTGTTTTAAACAAAAAGGGATAAAGAAAACATCCTAAAAATCCTGAAACAAATTTTGAAATCAAAGCTTGGGAAATGTAAGACAGTACCTAGAATACAGATAGAAAGAGAAGAAGACGGAAGTTTCCTACTGAATCAAAATCACATGATTCAAGACATAACTGAAAATTTGGACTAAGAATGCAAAAACAGTAAAGTCTCCAATGGAAACTATCTCAAAGAGATGAACAGTGAAAAAAAATATGCTACCAAACAATGGAGAATACAGAACAGCAATAGGAAAACTACTGTATCTAGCGACCGTTACAAGACCAGACATCGCAGCAGCAGTAGGAATCCTGAGTAGAAAGGTATCAAAACCAAATAAAGCTGATTGGAATGCCGTGAAGAGAGTAATACGTTATTTGAAAGGAACTAGCAATGCTAAGCTGAAATTACCCACAAGTGATAATTGCATTTTAACAGGATATGTTGATGCAGATTGGGCTGGAGATCCAACAGACAGAAGATCTACCAGTGGACATATTTTTTTTCTTTCAGGTGGACCAATAAGTTGGACAAGTAAGAAACAGTCAATTGTGACACTATCTTCAACAGAAGCAGAATATGTTGCAGCAGCACATGCGAGTCAAGAAGTACTGTGGTTTAAGACAATTGTTGACAGACCTAGGACAACCACAGTTGGAATGAACAAAACTAAAAGAGGACAATCAAGGATGTCTTGTTCTTGCTCGGATGGAAAGAGTCAATCCAAGAACCAAGAATATTGATGTGAAATATAATTTCTTGAGAGATCATCAGGACCAAGGAGTCTTGAAGTTGGAGTATTGCCCTACTGAAGAAATGACAGCAGACATTTTCACGAAGGCGTTGAAAGCTGATAAACATCAGAGCTAATAAAAAAGTTGGGTTTGATTGAATAAGTCCTTACTGTTGAGAAAGGGCGTTGACATATGCAACAGATTAGGACTTATTATAAGTAAAAGAAAAACTTTATGCTGACCTGACAGTAGATGGCGATGTTGTGTAACGTTTCCTTCTGTTTAATGTATTGTATAAGAAATAGTCTCACTTGTACTTTCACTTTCGTTTTGTTCCTGTTTTCCTGATGCAATGCTGAAATGACTGTGCATTCTTCTTTTACCTCATGTTGTAAGAAGTAAAAGCTTGTTATCCCATGCAGCCTGCTCTGTGAAATTTTCTACGCAAAGGTGTGGATTCGAAGCTGTGCAACAAGTATTGCAACTGCTAGAGCCCTGAGCAAGCAGGGGGGGGCCCACTCGGGGCGCCGGCACTGGCATGGGGCCCCTCATATATGCCGGTGTCTCTGACGGCGAGTGGGCCCTGTAACAGAATGTTGTAACAGAGAGTCACCCCCAGCCTGTGCACATGGACCATACTGTAATCAGGCTTACATTAGCATTCCTTGCCTGTATCTGGTGGGGACATGCTTGTCTTTGTTCCACTCTGCAGGGGGCATCACCAATACACAAACCTGTAGAGACTGCAGACAGGGTTTCTGGAATGTTCTTAGCCCTTTGGGAGCTATGTTTAAGGGAGTGGGTGTTGGGATCAGCCTCCTTTGCTGGGCAGAGATATTAAGAGTGGTAGGACAATAAGCCACATGTTCAGTTAAGGTACTGCCACACTAAACGCTCCCGCTAACAATCACAATAACGACGCATACTAATGCGATCGTTTTTGTGATCGTTTTAATGTCGCTAAGTAGCTGCCACATTTAGCGATCTCGTTAACGACGCATAAGCGGTTAGAGATCTCCTTAACGACTTTGCGATGTAAAAAACAGCGTAAATCGTTCACAAAACGTGCCAGACACAGCGATATAGGCTCACCAGCGGGACGCCAACGATTAAAATACGGTCCAGAACCCTAGTGAACGATCAGCGAGATCACAGCAGGGGCCACGTCGTTGCTACATGCCACACACAACAGCGTCACTAACGAGATCGCTAAATAGTGAAGTTTTTTAGCGATCTCGTTAGCGACACTGTTTAGTGTGGGATACCCTTTAGTTGATGCTGTGTGCTTTGAAGGACAGGGATCTGCAGCTGTGGCTGGACCTGGTATCATGTATGGAGATTGGAGATTATTTTGCCACATGGAATTGTGATGTCTCACCATCCTACTGGATTTGAGGACTGAATCTAAAGACTGTTGTTGGGTGTTGATGGGCCAGGCGCTAGGGTCTTATGCTGAGGCGAGATCCTAGTGCCCGTGTGGGATCCCGTGGAATGGTGTTATGTCCCTCATCTGTTGGTTCCATTGAACTCATCCCAGGATTATTTTTTCTTTTCCTGGCGTCGGATTACTGGTGGCGCCCCCGGAAAATGTTTCCCTGTTGGTGTGGACTCATTGTGTACTCATAAGCTATTGAATTTTTATGTTATGTGCTCCCTGTCTCAATAAATCCCGTTGGATTGATCTTCGGCCTGGTGTCCCTTCCTGCTCTGTCGCACACCGTCACAAACTGGTTGGCAGCGGCGGGATCAGATCAGAAGGAATTCCCATTAACATCTGGAACCAGAACCTCAGGATACAGGAACTGGACTCTGGGGAGCCTACAAACAAAGGCCTTTGAATTAGGAGCGGTTACAAAGGGCTGTCCAAGGAGCAACTGATTGAGGCTCTGGAAGAAGCTTGCCTACAAGATGGCACAGAGGAAGGATTTCCACAGCAAGGGAGGAAAGACGGGAGCTGGAGGTAAATACCCAAAAAAGTCAGTGGGTTGTGTGGTACGAGGAGGAGATGGCATTGCTTGGAGAGGAGGTCACCATAGAATATTAGATGGAGGCCATTCGTAGAGCTCAAGAGAGGTCATTGCTGGA
>JARQOD010011346.1:0-23766 GCA_033576555.1 Oophaga sylvatica
TTTTGAGTCATAAACATTTTTTCACTCCCGGGGGGGTTTTTTAAAAGAATCCAAAGGGGAAACCCCCTGAACAACTAAATTTTTAAAAACATTCGGGGTTCTAATAGGGCACCCTTTAAACCCAAAGCCCGCAGGGGTCAGGGGAATAACCCCACGCAAAGGGGTTTCATTTTTACATTTATGAAAGGAAAAAAATTTCTCAGGGAACCTAAAACCTTTACTTTGGAAATGCATGCATTTTTACTATCCGGGGAAGAAAAAGAGGGCAGAATGAAAAACCTCTCAAAAAGGGACCCATCCCCAAATCCCCCGTTGCCGGGGGGAACCTTTGCAACGGGGGCAATGTCCTCTCTTCCCGGAAAAGGGAAGGGGTTTTTTGGGCTATGTTTTTTTTTGGGGGAGGCTGACCATTTATTAAGCAATGCGATTTCGCAAAAAAAAAAAAAAAAAAAATTTCTTGGGAGAAACACCCCTTTTTCTTTTGTTTTTTTTGGCCCCCCGGGATTTTTTTTTTTTTCTGGAAATTTCCCCACCTACGTGGTCTATTTTTGATTTTCGGGTCAGGTGCATTGTGGTTCTGCACTGAAAATTTTAAAAAATTGATTAAAAACCCCTTTGTCATCCCCTTTTTCCCCTTTTGGGGCTTGAAAACCCCCCGGGGGAGAAATGGGTCCCTTTCCCGAAATCAGGGTTTCCCCTTTTTAATTAAAAATTTGGGGGAAAACATAAAGGATGCATTGACTTTTTTGTATGGTAAATTCCCCTGTTCCCCCGCCGGGGTTTTTAACCCGGGTAAAAAAAGCCCCAATCCTTTGCTGGCTTTTTGGGGGAAATTAAAGGCCTGGGGCCCAGGGGTGTTAGGGAAAATTTTTTAATTTTTCACTTTGGGCTGCGGTTGTAAAGGGAGCTTCAAAAGCTATTCTGGAAGGTATTTAAATTTGAGTCAAAAACCTACCCCCAAAAAGGGTTTTTACAATTGCTTTATTGATTTCGCCCAGGTGCTACACTCCCTAAGAGCCTTTTAAATTTAATCTGATAAACCCCGGGAGGGGGGCCCTTTAAAAGGGGAATCCCTAAAATTTTTTTGGCGGGGGGGAAAAATTAAATCCTCTAAGTCCCCCGGGTTTTTGGGATTTTTTTGTAAAAAAAAAGGGGATGGTGGCAAAACGTGCGGGATTTTGGGGATTAACAAGATCACTTTCGAAAAATCCTTACCCTTGCCGCAAATTTCCAAATTTTTTTTTCCCAAAACAAAAACGGAGCGAAGTGGTTTTCAAAAAAATTCCCCCTTTTCGTGGGGCATAAAATTTGTGGGGGTGAAGGAGGGCGTGAATGGAAGACAGAAAAAAAAAACCCCCCCCGGGGGGTCTTTTAAAATGTCGGTGATGCCTTTTGGCCTTACAAATTGCGCCTTTTTTTTTTAAAAATTTTCTTTAAAAGAAAATTTTTGGGGCCGTTGATTTTGGGAGTTTTATTTTTTTTTTTGGACATATTTTGATCTATTCACCTTTTTGGGGCGAAAAGGGGGGAGAGTTTCCGCGAAGTTCAAAATTTTTTTAGCAAAAAAAACCCTCTGTGAAAAATTGGGAATGGGGTTTTTGGGAAACAAAAAAATGATTTTTTTTTTGGGACTTGTCCCCCTTTGGGGGGTTTTTACAGGACCCGGGGAAGGTTCCAGTACGGGTTGGGCCAAAGGCCTGAATTTTAAAATCTGTTCAAAGATTTTTGGGGGTTTTCCTTTTTTTAAAGAAAATTCAAAAAAAATTTTTTTCCCTGCACAAAAAAATTTTTCTGTTCACCAAAAGGGGGTTTTAAAAAGTCCAATGTCCCCTGAGGCAGTGGAGGCTTTTGGCACTCAAGGAGGGGTTTTTTGCCTGCCCCTTTTTTTGATTCAACGATGAGACGGCCTTTCCTGGTGGGGGTTTTGATGCCTCATCTGTAGGGGGGGGGGCATTTTTTCCCCCGGGGGGGAGGGGGTGCACCCCGTGCTTTCTTTTCAAAAAAAATTTGGGAGCGGAGTTCAAAAAAGAGTTGGGAACTGGAGTTGCTGGCTTTAAACTCCATTTGAGCTTTGGAAAAAATTTTTAGGGGGCTAGACACCCATGGGGGTTTTTTTACGATAAAAAAAATCATATATAAAAGGAGGGCTAAAAAAAGTTTAAAATCCCCGCAAGAAAAAGGTGGGGCACGGGGTTTTTCCCGGGTTTTCCTTTTCTCTGAAATTTTTTTCCCGGGGGGAAACCAAAAAAATGTTAAACGGATGCTTTGTTCGGGGGTTTCCCCCAAAGTTTTTAATTCTGGAAAGGGGAATTTTATTTTCCCAAAAGGGGGGGTTGGGGTGGCAGCTTTGGTTCGGATTAAAATGAAACCTAGAACCCCAAATTCTCCCCCAAAAAAACCTTTTTTTTTTGGGGTAAATTATTTTGCCCCAAAGCCTTGAGGAAATTTTTTTTTGGCGAATGTCATAAAGGGGGTTTGGCGGGTCTGGGGGGATTTCGGAAACTAAAAAAGTCCGGGCAATTTTTGGGGGGCCAGGGGGCATAGAGAAATCAAAAAGGTGGTCAGTGTACTGGGGGCCGGTCAAGGCCCACATGCCCTGGCGCAGGTTTTTCTGTGCCCTTTGGGGTTCCCCTGCTCCCCCTGGACGCATCTGCTAGGGGTTTTTTTTTGGGGGTTTTTTTTTCATCTGGGTTGTTTTTGGCCCCGGTTTAGTAAAAAGTCTCGGGGCCCGTTCAAAAATTTTTCCCTGCCCCCAAAAGTCTGCTAAGGCATTTGTGAAAGAGATTTTCGGGGTCCATGGGTTCCCCCCGGACATTTTTTCCCCACAGAAGACCACAGTTTGGGGGCCCTTCTGGGGTGCTTTTTGTACAAATTTTTAAAAAAAACATTTGTCATTTTCATCAGGTTTTTCATCCGGGGTCCCCAAAAAACAACCGAAAGGAAAAATCAAAACGGGCAGGGTTTTGGGAAAGTTTTTGTACAGACAAAAAAAAGGGTTTGGGGGGAATAAACTACCCCTACCGGTTTGCGCCTAAAAAATCATAATCTCCCAGCTTGGGGGTTCTCCCCTTTTTTTTTCTTTTTTTTTGCTTTTACGGGGGACATCCACTTTTTTTTCCATTTTCAAAAAAGGGGTGGCTGTGCCAAGGGGGGGAGTTTTTTTGGAAGGGTTTTGGGGAAAAGGGGTTTTGGGCCCTGTACGCCATAATCTGAAAGAGGGGAATAGGGGGTCTAAAGAGGGGGAAAAGGAGGTCAAAAATAAATTACAAGAAAAGAAGAAAAGGCTTTTTTGCAGTTGGGGACATGGTCTTTTTCCTTTGGGAAAACCCATTTGAAAACCCTTTTTAAAAAAAAATGGGCCTAAATTTGTAGGCCCCCCTTTAAAAATGGTTCGGGTTTTTCAACTCAGCAGGGGGGAATTAGACATACTCTCACCCCCCAGAATTAATTCATTTTTTTTATGTTCTTTACGAAAAAAGTTGACCCCCAAATAAGGAGGTATTCCAAAATGTTCCTCCAATTGATGAGGCGGCGAGTTTGAGTTTTTAGCATATTGGATTCCAGTTGGAAACAGGGGAAAAGGGTTTCAGTATCTCGTGTCCAAAAGGGTTTTGGCCCCCAAGGAAAAAAATTTCCCGGGTAAAAGTGAGGGCCCGGGCCTAAAGGGCTGATTAAGGTTTTTACAGGGGAATCCCCAATAAGGGGGGGCCCCAAAAGGGGCCCCAAAAATCCCGAAAAAGGGGGGAAAAGGGGGACTTTTTAGAATAAATTTTTTTTTAAACCATCCCCATTTTTGTTGGGTTTTTTTGGGCTGGTTTTTTTTCCCCGGGGGTGCTGGGTTGCGTTGTTAGATGATTGAAACCCCCTTTTTTCCCCGGGCACCTGCCCCCCCCCTTTTGGGGGACATCAGTTTTAAAAACCCCGCTAGATTTCGGCAGGTGCTTTGTAGTTTTTTTGGGTGTTTTTTTTTGTGCATTTCGGGGAACTTATTTGTTTTGCTTAGCCCTTTTGGTTTTCCTTTCGTTTCGCAGTTTCCCCTTTTTTTCCCCCGCTGGGGGTTACCTGGTTTTTTTCCCCCCCCAAGTTTTTGGGGCAAACCCTCCCCCCCCTTTGGGGTCTTCGTCGGTCTAACTAGGAAACTCGGGGGGTCTTTTCAAAAAAAAAAGGGGTCGCCCGCCCCATTAGGGATTAGCTTCCTAGGCGGGTATCTTTTCCCCCCCCTTTCCCCTATTCCGATTTCCCAGTTTTTAAAACATATGCTCTATCATTTTTGCATCGAAAACTGAAATTCTTCCCCATTCTTCCGGGCTAACAGCTAAAAGTCAGGGGGGTTTTGGAGGGAAAATCTTTGTGAACGATTTCCCCCCAGCCTTTCCAAAATTTCCCTCGTTGGATTCAGGTTTGATTTTTTTTTGGGGCCCATTCAAAAAACCGGGAAAATTTTTTTTTAATTTGTGAACTTTCCCTTTTTGAAGTTTTTTGCTTTTTTTTGGGGGATAAATTGTCTTGTTAGAACAATCTCGTCCCAGTCTCGGGCTTTGCAGACCCAACGGGGTTTTTTTAAAAAGGGGCCTTATTTAGCCCACCCCCCTTTGTTGTGAATGGTTTGAGTATTTTTGACAAGGCTCCCTCTGGGGGGTTTCAAGGGGGACATGGGGTTGTGGGGGCTGGGAATCGGGGGTTTCTGATTGGCTTATGAAAGGGGGGTTCTTTTCCCATAAAGGGTTTGGGCCGGGGATCTTGTTCGGGCCCTTAATCCTTTTTCCCCGTTTCCCTTGTAGCCGCGGGTGCGTGCTGCTCCCTTTTAAATCATAAGAAAATTTTTAATTTTTTTTGTGTTTTTGCTAATTTTTTTTTTTTGCCTGCATTTTTTGGGGGGCCCCCTTTCTGGGTCCCCTCCGGGGGTTTTTGCCCTCTCAGTTTAGTCCACCACTGTTTTTGTACTTTTTGCTTTTCCCCTTTTTTTTTCAGTGGCTGCTGTTTTTGTTTTTGTTACCCCAAAAACTAATTTGGGGGGTAGAGGTGTGTATTCGGTGTTTTTAAATTAGTAAAATTTGGGGGTTTTTTTTGGGGGGTTTTTGAGTTGCAGTAAGTACCCTTCCGTTTTTTTCTATTAATATTTTGGGGCCCCCCCGTTTTTCTTACTATTTTCTTTTGTGTCAGTTTTTCCTCTTGTCAACCGCCATTACATTTTGGGGGGGTTTCTATTATCTTTGGGGTTCTGCCCCGGGGGGAGATAGCTTTCCTTTTTCTATCTTTAGGGGTTTTTTAGTTTCTCGGGGTGTGACGGGGTCTGGGGCCAACAGGAACGCTCCAGGCTTGCCTTTTTGTGGTGGTTAGCAAAGGGACGAAAATTTTATAGAAATTTCCCAAATGCTCTGGTGTTTTTCCTTTTTTTTCCTGCACTCCCGCTCCCCTAACATAACAGTATCACCGGGCCAAAAAAATTGAAAGGAAAATCACAAAGGGAAAAAAAAAATTTTTAAGGAAAAAATTTTTCAAGTTTTTTCGTTTGTTTTCATTTTTTTTTTTTTTTTTTTTTTCCCGTATCCTTTGGGGGTGGGGGGGATCTTTTTTTCCCCAAAGGAGGTTTTCACAGTTGTCTCCGGGGGGGATCAGCTTGCCACTGGTTTTGGTATTTTTTTCAAAACTTCCTATTGCCTGTTTGGAACCAAAGGGTCCCCATCCAGATTTGTTTTTAGGGGCGGCAAGTTTCAGATTTCAAAAATAATTGTAAATTGTTTTTTGCCCCTTTAAAAAAAAAGTTCCTCAGGGGAAAAAACCCCGCCCCAGGTTCAAATTATCACTTCTCCTGCGCGGGGATCCTCAGGATTGGACTTTTTTTCCCCCCTACCCGGGGATCCGTTTTGAGTGATGTTGATTGGAATTTTTTTTGGCCCTTTGGGGGGTTTTTTTACGATAGCCAATGTCCCTGATCAAGCTGAAAAAGCCTTGTTGGCATTAAATAGGGGGTTTTTTTCGCTGGGTTAAAAACTGTCAGAGATTCCCCAGGTGGGGGCCGACCCCGTGGAAAAAAAACCTTTTTGGGGGGCCCCTTTTTCCCCCGGAAAAGGGGGTCGGGGGAATGTAAAGGATGTTTTTTGGGGATTTTCCGTCCCCCTGTCTCAAAAATTCCCAAATCCCCTTGGGGATTAAAAATTGACAGACGTTTGCGGAGCGGAGAAGTTTTTTGGAGTGGGGTTGCCTTGTGAGCCGCTGTGACCCAGCAAAGGGGATGGATGGTTCTGGGGCACAGCGCAAAGGTTTTTTTAAACGCAATGGGTTTTTTTTTTTACTGTGGTGATGCTCTCTGCTATTTCAATTTTGCCCTAAAAAGGGGGGGAAACGTTTTGCACCTCAGGGTTTTCTTGGGGATGTTCAAAAAATTTTTATTAACGTCACTTATATGCTCTCTGTCCTCCCCTTTTTTCTCAGGCCCTTTTGTTGATTCTTTGGGGCAGTATTAAAACCCCCTGGGTTATGTTTTGCTAACTTGTGGGGTTTTCCCTTTTTTTCCCCTACGAATTTTTTTCCCCTAGGGGGTCGTTCTAAACCCCCTTTGGGGGGGAAAAAAAACCCCATTTTCAAAACCCGGGATAAAGAGGGTTAAAAACCCCCAAAAACCAGGGGGCCCGCCCAATTTTTTTGGGTTTTAATAACTTTATGAAAATTATAGGCTGGGTTTCCCCTTTTGGTTTCAGTCCATAACCTTTTTTATTGGAAATCTTGTCTGTCCATTGGGGGGGCCCTTTTTTTAAAAACCCAAAACTTTCCCGTTTTTTCTGCTCCCCCCAGGGTGAGGGGGGGTTTCCCGACTTTTTGTTTGATTTTTTTGATGTGTTTAGCGAAAGTAAATCTGCACCCCTTCCTCCCCTAGGGGCTAGACTGCGCTATTGAATTGTGCCAGTAGAAAAACCCAAAAGTCCCCTTTTCAACTTTCGTCCCTAAAGACGCAGGGGGCTTAACGGAACATTGGAAAAGGGGGCATTCGCCATCCTTTCACCCTTAGGGCCGGTTTTTTCTTTGGGGCCAAAAAAAATGGTTCATTAAGGCCGTTATTGATTTTCGTCCTTGAACAAAACTTGAAATTCAATACCCCTTTTCCCTGATTTCGCCTTTTTTTCCGGAAAAAAAACGTACTTGTTTACCAAGTGACCTGGGGGGGGCTTTAAAACCCTTTTTTCGTTTTAAGCGGGGGGATGAAAAAGACGGCATTTAACACCCCTAAGGGGTTTTTGAGTCCTTTTGTGATCCCTTTTTGGGGGGCTCACTAATGCCCTTCCGTTTCCCCCACCTTTTCATGAATTTTTCAGGTTTTTGGGGGACAATTTTTGATTTTTTTTTTGGAGAATCTTGATTTTTTTAATGTTGGGACCCAGTGAAACATGTTCGAACTTTTTCCAATTTTGAGAGAAAAACTCTGTATTGAAGGGATCAAAGTGTCTTTTTGGCGAAGAAGACTCATTTGGGGGATTCATTTTCCCCCCTCTGTTATTGAAAGGCCCGGTCAAGGTTCAGGCCACGTGTTTTGGGTCCAAACCTACTTCATTAAAGGTCTCTTCAAGATTTTTGGGTTTTGCCAATTTTTATCGTAAATTTATTGGTAATTTCTCGGTTATTGTTTAAAACCAAATAATGATTTGACCAAAAGGGTTTCTGTGGTGGTGAATTGGCCCTCCTGAGGCAGTCCTGCGTTTCAGGAACTTAACAAGATTCACTTCGCTCCGTCTAACGGCAGCCTGAGTTTCTCTGCCATTTCAGGTGGAGGTTGATGCCTCTGAAATTGGGGCAGGTGCCGTTTTGTCCCCAAAAAGATCCACAGACCTAAAAGTAACCCTTGTGCCTTTTTTCTCTCGAAAATTTTCTCCTACTAACGTAATTATGACGGGGTAAAACGGAGTTATTGGCCATGAAGTGGCTTTTGAAGAGTGGAGACATTGCTGGAGGAGCCAAACATCAGGTGGTGTCCTTACGGACCATAAGAATCTGGTCTATCTGGAATCTGCCAAGCGACTCAATCCTAGACAGGCCAGGTGGGCCTTGTTTTTCCACAGTTTTAATTTTTGTGGTTTTCCTTTCTTCCTTGGCACTAAGAATGTTAAGGCGGATGCCCCTCTCGAGGAGTTTCCTTGGGACTCTCCTGAGCTATCTGATCCCTCTGTTATTTGAAGGAGGGTGTAGTTCTTTCTGCCATCTCGCCCAATTTGAGACTTGCTCTGGGGGGTTCAGGGATAGGCCCGAGCGCTGCCCTGTTTGGAAAATTGTTTGTCCCGGACCAATGGAAAAAGAGTGTGATGTCTGAGATACATTGTTCCGCATTGGCTGGGCATCCCGGAATTTTTGGTACCAGAGACTTGGTTAGTCGGTCCTTTTGGTGGCCTACCTTGTCTCGCGATGTCAGGGAATTTGTGCAGTCCTGCGGGACTTGCTCTCGCTCCAGCCTTGCTCTCGCTCTAGTGGTTTGTTGATGCCATGCCTGTGCCCAAGAGACCATGGACCCATATCTCTATGGATTTCATTTCGATCTTCCTGTTTCTCAGAGAATGACCACCATTGGGTAATTGTGATAGGTTTTCCAAGATGATACATCTTGTGCCATTACCTAAGTTGCCTTCCTCCTCTGAATTGGTGCCGTTGTTCCTTCAGCACGTGGTTCGTTTACACGGCATTCCTGAGAACATTGTGTCTGACAGAGGAGTCCAGTTGTTTCCAGATTTTGGAGGACTTTTTTTGTTCTAAACTGGGGTGTTCAATTGTCTTTCTCCTCGGCATTTCATCCTCAGACCAATGGTCAAACTGAGAGAACAAACCAGACATTGGAGACTTATCTAAGATGCTTTGTGTCTGCTGTCAGGATGACTGGGTCTCTTTTTTGCCTTTGGCTGAGTTTGCTCTTAATAATAGGGCTAGCTCTGCCACTTTGATGTCTCCGTTTTTCTGTAATTTCTGGGTTTCACCCTCGTTTTCTTCAGGACAGACGGAGGCTTCTGTCTGTCCAGGTGTTGACTCTGCTGTTGAGCGTATGCAGCAGATTTGGGACCAGGTAGTGGAGAGGTTGTCCCTCTCAGGAGAAGGCCAGCGGTTTGCTAACCGGCATAGGACTGAGGTCCTCGGTTTAAAGGGGGGGACTTGGTCTGGTTGTCCTCAAAGAATATTCTATGAGAGTAGCACTCCTAAATTTAAGCCTAGGTTCATTGGACCTTAAAGATCATGGAGATTATTAATCCTGTTTCTTTTCGTTTGCTTCTTCCAGGGACATTTAAATCCATAACGTGTTCCACAAGTCCTTGTTGAAGAGGTTTGTTGAGCAGTGGTTCCGCTGCTGTGCCTCCTGACCCTGTTTTGGTTGAGGGCAATCTGGAGTATGTGGTTGAAAAATATTGGATTCTCGTTTTTTCTAGACGAAGACTCCAGTATTTGGTTAAATGGAGAGGTTATGGTCAGGAAGACAATTCTTGGGTGTTTGCTTCGGACATCCATGCTAGGAGATTATCCGTGCGTATCATAGAACTCATCCTGACCGACCTGGTTGCTCAAATGAGGGTTCGGTGACCCCTCCTCAAGGGGGGGGGTACTGTTGTGAATGGGTTTGAGATGAGTTCTGAGCAGAGGCTCCTCTGGTGGTTACAAGCGTACTAGTGAGGATTGTGAGGACTGGGAATCAGGTGTTACTGATTGGTCTTATGTAAGGGAGTCATTTTCCATCAGGGTTGCCGGGTGATCAATTGTTTCTGGTCTGATCCTTCTTTCCAGTTTCCCTTGTAGCCTGCTGTGTCGTGTCTGCATCTCCTGCTATCAGATAAGACAATTTCTTATTTTGTGTTTTTGCTATATTTTTGCATTTTGTCCTGCACTTCTGTGGGGGCCTTCAGGGTCCCCTCGGGGGGCTTTGCCCTCTCAGTTTAGTCCAGCCTCTGTGTTTTGTACTTTTGCTTTTTCCAGTTTTTTTTCAGTGGCTGCTGTTTGTTTTTGTTACACCAGAGAACTAATTTAGGTGGTGGAGGTCGTGTGATCTCAGGTGATTTTGAAATTAGTGGAGTTGGTGTTTTTTTTTCGGGGTTTTCTAAGATTGCAGTAAGTACCCTTCCTGTCCTTTTCTATTTAGATAGTTTGGGCCCCAGCGTTTGCTCATACTATTTTCTGTCTGTGTCAGTATTTCTTCTTGTCTAACCGCCATTACATGTTTGGGGGCTTTCTATTATCTTTGGGGTTCTGCTCCGGGGCAGATAGCTTTCCTATTTCTATCTTTAGGTGTAGTTAGTTTTCAGGCTGTGACGAGGCGTCTAGGACCAACGTAGGAACGCTCCACGGCTGCCTCTAGTTGCGGTGGTTAGTCGGGTACTGCAATCTCATAGATTCCAACTGCTCTGGTGTATTTCCTTTTTTACCTGCACTCCTCAGCTACCGTAATATAACACATCTTCCCATCAATTTTAACCATCTTCCATGTCCCTGTTGAAGAAAGCAGGCCCAAACCATGATGCTGCCACCACCATGTTTGACAGTGGGGATGGTGTGTTTAGGGTGATGAGCTGTGTTACCTTTATGCCAAACATATCGTTTGGCATTGTTGCCAAAAAGTTCGATTTTGGTTTCATCTGACCAGAGCACCTTCTTCCACGTTTGCTGTCTCCCAGGTGGCTTGTTGCAAACTTAAACAACACTTTTTATGGATATCTTTGAGAAATGGCTTTCTTCTTGCCACTCTTCCATAAAGGCCAGATTTGTGCAGTGTACGACTGATTGTTGTCCTATGGCAGACTGTCCCACCTCAGCTGTAGATCTCAGCAGTTCATCCAGAGTGATCATGGACCTGTTGGCTGCATCTCTGATCAGTCTTCTCCTTGTTTGAGATGAAAGTTTAGAGGGACAGCGGGTCTTGGTACATTTGCAGTGGTATGATACTCCTTACATTTCAATATGATCGTTTGCACAGTGCTCCTTGGGATGTTTAAGTTTTGGAAATCATTTTGTATCCAAATCCAGCTTTAAAACTTCTCCACAACAGTATCACGAACCTGCCTGTTGTGTTCCTTGGTCTTCATGATGCTCTCTGTGCTTCAAACAGAACCCTGAGACTATCACAGAGCAGGTGCATTTATACACCTTGATTAGACTTGATTACACACAGGTGGATTATATTTATCATCATTAGTCATTTAAGACAACATTGGATCATTCAGAGATCCACAAAGAACTTCTGGAGTGAGTTTATTGCACTGACAGTAAAGGGGCTGAATAATATTGCACGCCCACTTTTCAGTTTTTGTATTTCCACAAAAATTTAAAATAACTAATAAATTTCGTTCCAACTTCACAATTGTGTCCCACTTGTTGATTCTTCACCAAATATTTACATTTGGTATCTTTATGTTTGAAGCGTGAAATGTGGGAAAAGGTTGAAAAGTTCCAGGGGGCCGAATACTTTCGCAAGGCACTGTAGTTTGCAAAAACCGTCCAGAGAAGACGAAATCCAGAGAGGCCGTCTCGGAAGACAAAATCTCATTGCCGAGATTTGAATCTCAGCATGTGCTGCCCCCGACCCAGCGGCCATGTTCCCGGAGGCCACCGCAACATGGCAGCAAACGGATGTGTGAGGGCCTCTGGGCTTTGACGAAATGCCAGCGGAGCCCCCCACAGAGCACAGAGCCGCTGCCACTGCACCGGAGCACAGCCACTGCCCCGGAGCACAGCCCCCCGCAACGGAACACAGCTACCTGCAACGGAGCACAGAGCCCCTGCCCCAGCACAGCCTCCCTGTCCAGCACAGTGTCCCTGCCCCAGGACAGAGCCCCTGCCCCAGCACAGAGCCCCTGCTCCAGCACAGCGTCCCTGTCCCAGCACAGTGTCCCTGCCCCAGGACAGAGCCCCTGCCCCAGCACAGCCTCCCTGCCCCAGCACACAGCCCTGCTCCAGCACAGAGCCACCGCACCAGCTTGGAATGGGGGTTTCCTGGTGCACCAGCCTGGACCACCGAACGACCCCTTTGACCATTCCTCCACCGTGCCGATCCCTTCCCTGGTAAGCTGAACTCGGACTGTAACACGAACCCTCATATGACACATTATTTTTTTTTACCTATTTTCCTTCTGAAATTTGGGGTGCGTCTTATGGTCCGGTGCGTCTTATAGTCCAAAAAAATACGGTATGTTTTTTCTGAAAGTCAGAGCATTTCAGAGAAAACCAATTATGCAGCCGGTTATGGATCGTGCTTCCCATTGTTTGGAATCAATAGACAGATTTTCTTTAAAGTAACCCGGCTTTTAGCTGCAAACCATTGGACGTCTTCATGGTGGTAGTGTCAGCCATATTGTGTATCTGATCTCATGTAAAATTATAATAAATTGCTACAAAAAGTCTCTGCGTAACACAGGCCTTAGTCCAATGGCAGCACGCAACGAGGTGGTATTCTGCTAGAACAGGAAATGTCAGAAGCATATTTCCACTTCTTTACAGCCCATCAGGACAACCCTGAGCCATGGAAAGCTTGGGCTTGGATGAGATCTTCATGGACATGAAATGCTTAAAGAAAAAGCGAGGTCCCAAAGATTGCGGGTAAGTGAGAGTTTCACACCACCATTGGGCATGCCCGTGGAGGTTCTGCCTGAACAGCCATAGAAAGGCATTCCTGTGTAGTCATCTGAACGAAGCAAAGTCTAAACCATGAACTTTTAGCCTCCGTTTCCCCCCTAGATTGGTGTCTGGTTTGCAAACAAGGCTGGAAAGGAGGAAAACTCAGTCCAAAGTTTCAAGTTAGACTTTGCGTCATGTAAATGATCAAAATTATGTTTACCAAATACCCTTATTATTATTACAACTTCATGCAATTTTTGCAATATATATTTTTTATTTTGTTTTATTTTAGGGTATTTGTTTCTTGTTTTTTGTTTTGTCATTAAATGAGTGTCAGAATCGTGTCCAACAACAGGGGATTCTCAGCAGAGAGCACCATGTAGTGAGAACACTTCCCTTTTCTGCAGAACACATTATCTGGCAATGTAACCAGGCCGCCGATCACCCGGCAAACCCGCAGAACTCGGTGAAATGATCCATGTGCATGGTTCTCGGCAGTGCATTGTGTGATCAGGACTCGAGCTGCCGAGAACCAAGGCTGCTTGTGTGCACTGAGCCATATGTTACTGATGAATAATAAGTGATATTTCCATAGCGCCAACATGTACAGACAGTAAAAACAATACAAAGTAACATATAGATCAAGAGTGACAGGCGGAGTGAGGGTCCAGATCACAGGCTACAATCTAGAAGGAGATGGGGGCACAATAGGTAGAACGTGTCATGTACACTCCGGCCACCAGTGTAAGTGTGAGCAGGATGCAGTGATGGACAGGAGACAGAGCAAGGGTTAACAGTTTTAATCAACACTGGTATACTCAATGCAGGGAGGTAAACGGTTAACAGAATAAGCAGTTCAAAAGTACATAGTATGCAGAGTTGAAGAACAGTAGAAAAGGTATTAACAATTCTTGATGAGTCAACTTATCCTGTCAGTTGTTTCCCGAGATGTAGTAGCCACAGAGCAGGTGATGGCGCCAACAACGGTTGGCGCAGCGCTTGTCTGTTGCAGTCTGGAGGGTAACAATGATCCGTCTTCTGGCTGCAGCGGTTGGTCTCCGGTACCTTCCGCTGAGCCCCTAGTCCATATACTGATTTGGCCGGAGGAGTGTAGGCCACCGCACTGTCTGAGTCCAACGCGGCCCGGCAGATTTACACTCGGGAATTGGGGCGCAGATGGCGGTCCTGCACCAGGTCTCTCTTTGGCGGTACGCACCCAGTACTCACTAGCCCGGAGCGTTTGGCACCTCGCTTCATGGTGACCAACGGGCACACACCACATCTCTAGTCACAGTCCCTGTCAGCGGTGGCGGGGATGCTTGAGTGCGGGCCTGCGCTGTACTGATGCTCGAGGGACGGAGCACTCACTTCCCCTGCGCGCTGTCTGTTCCCACCAAGTCTGCCCGTTTCCGTGCATGCCGTGTCTGTAAACACTTAGCCACCCCCCTGCTTCCGCCTGCAAAGATTAGTCTGGTCTTTTAAGCTTTCCCTGGACAACAGAGGAGACAGCCTCGACCATCCGGACCCGGCACAAAACAGGTACCCGCGGCACGGTCCTTCTTCTTACACTCCCCCTCTCCTTTTGCTCACCATTCCCACGGGCGAGAGTTCTTGCAGTAAACATTGACATTCCTCCATCTCCTGGATGATTCGCTGCCAAATAAATTGGTCTTGTTCATATCGATTGGGTGGTATTCCTGCTGTTGTCCGTTCTGTGCAGCGTAAGTCAGGTTGAGTAGTGGAGACGGGTTGAGTAGTGGATTAAGTTGAGTAGTGGAGTCAGGTTACACGGGTGAGGACGGGGACGCGCCCAGGATCAATGAAGCAGCCAGTTCAGGAGCTTCAAGTTTTGGTTCCTCTTCTGAGTCGATGGGCTGTGGGTCAAAGTATTCTTCCTCATCATAGTCGAAAGCTGGAGTGCGGAGCATTTCGGGAACAGCTTGTGTACTCTGATGGGGTCTCGTGACAAGCAAGGATGTAACATGTTACAATGAACTACTCGAGTGGAACCTTCTTCCCCCTCAGGTTGAACCTCATAGACGGGACCTTCAGATCCGATCCTGCGTTTCACCCATAGGAGGTCTTTTCCCACCAATACGCCAACTTGCCTCGAGGACGTTTGTCTCGGACCAACACGCGGTCCCCGGCCTTAAGAGCTGTCCCTCGCAGGGAAGTCACTTCATGATGTTCAAGTTCCTGGAACTTGATCTGCACAAGCCGATGTAGGGTCTGCAACCAGTGACGATATTCGCGGACCCAGGTGGACACCCCCGTCCAATTCCAGCTCCATGATCTCTCGCCCCTCCCAGCCGAACATTAGGGTCTATGGTGTATATCTAGTTGTACTGTGCACCCAATTGTTGTACATCCAGACTAATTCAGCCACAAACTCGGGCCAGCAAACTTTTCTGTCTTTCTCAGGGGTTCTCAGCATCCGATTAAAACGCTTGCAGGCCCCATTCCCTTGGGGATGGTAGGGCGTCGTCCTTGATTTCTCAATCTGATACAGGCAATGCAATTCCTCCATAACCCGTCCTTGGAAACAGGCGCCTTGGTCAGAGTGAATTCTCTTTAACCCGTACACTCGGATGAAGTCTCTGCAAATGGCCTGTGAAACCGACTCAGCAGTCTGATCCCGGGCTGGAGTCACCACCACGAATTTGAAGTGATCGGTCATTACCAGACTGTGTCCACACCCAAGGTGGGCTGGGGCTACAGTCAAGTAGTCAATCATCAACACCTCTAGAGGAGCAGAAGTCACGATGGTTTGCGTATGTGCCCTCTGTTCTGCATTGTCAACAAGCTTCATCTACTGGCGCTTTCAGTCAAGGATGGTAGACCAACTTCTGTAGCCACTGGAACGTCTTTTCTGGGTCGAAGTGGTCTCTCTCATGAGCTTCTGTGGCTACCTCATGCAGCAACTTTTCCGGGAGTACCACCTGCCAGGTGACCCACAACTCTTGTGACAACTGCTCCTTCCTATACAGCAGGCCATCATCCAACAGGAGCCTCTCCCACTGCCGAAGAATCTGTAGAGCTCCCGGGACAGGACATCTCTTTCTCGGGCTAGGGAGTTGTCTTAAGGTCACCCATTACCTCATTTGAGCGAGTTCCCCATCTTCCTGCTGAAGCCATACCCAGTCGTCACGGGGTCGCCCTAGTGTGTGTCCTCTGGACGTCTCCCGTTCTGTCCCTGCATTGTTGCCACCATCCTGGCAGAGTTATGAAACTCAGGGAGCTCTTCAGCCTCCAGCTATTCGTCCCGGTTAGGTCCAGGTCGTTTGTGAGTCACTCTGGATAAAACATCGGCATGTGTGTTCTCTGCTCATCTCTGATAGGCAATCTTGTATCAGTACTTGGCCATGCGGGCCACACATCTCTGCTCCAGGGCCCCTTATTTTGCATTTTCCAGATGAAACAGAGGATTGTTATCGGTGCGCACCAAGACTTCGGAACCTGACAGGTACTCGGCGAACTTCAGTCATTGCCCACACCAACGCCAGTAGTTCCAGCTTGAAAGAACTGTAGTTATCTGGGTTCCATTCAGAGTAGTGGAGGACCGACTCGCATACGCAATCACTTGCTCTTTCCCGCCTTGCATTTGTGATAATACCGCTCCTAGTCCATGCAGACTTCCATCGGTGTGAAGGATGAAAGGTTGAGAGAAGTCTGCATAGGCTAGTACGGGTGCCTGTTATGAATGTGCTAGAGATGGTTTCTGAGCAGAGCTCCCTCTGGTGGTTACAGACAGTACTGAACCTTTCAGTGAGGAGTGGCAATCAGGGATCACGGGCTGGTCTGATATAAGGGAGGTTCCCTCCCATGATGGTTGCCGGTGATCAATTGTTCTTGTCTCAATTGTGGTTCCTGGTTCATTTGGAAGTTTGCTGGAGTCTTGCTGCATCTCCTGCTTTCAGATAAGATATTTTTGCTTTTCTTTTTGTGCTTGCTTTTTGCATTGTTTTCTGCACTTTTGTGGAGGTCAACCAGGTCCCCTCCTGGGGACTGAGCTCCTCACAGTTTATTGCAGCCACTGTTATTTGCTCATTTGCTTTTTCCTGTTTTTTCAGCGGCTGCAGCTTGGTTTTTGTTCACACTGAGATCTGATTTAGTGGGAGGCGAGATCGTGTGATCTCAGTATTTTTTTAATCAAATTGTTGGATTTTTGTAGGGTTTTCTGGGTTGCAGAAAGTAATCTCTCCTGTCCTATCCTATTTAGTCAGCTTGTGGCCCCAGCATTTGCTCAGTCTATTTTCTGCCTGTTTGTATTTTCATCTTGTCTAACCGCCATTATATGTTTGGGGGCTTCCTATTTTCTTTGGGGATCTGCTCTGGGGCAGATAGCTTTCATCTTTCTGCCTTTAGGTGTAGTTATCTCTCAGGCTGTGACGAGGTGTCTAGGATCAACGTAGGAATGCTCCACGGCTACCTTTAGTTGTGTCGTTAGTTTAGCAATCTGCAACAGTTACCAACATCTCAGGTGTTCGGCTGCCCTGCTGTTGTTCCTGTCTTCCTCAGCTACCGAAACATAACAGGTGCCTCAGTGAGGGCCATCTTCAGGGCATGGAAATCTTCTTCCTCACTATCTTCCCACTGAATGGTCCGATTCTTTGCACCGTACGGCACTGCTTTCAGCAACTCCAGTAACGGTTAACAATGCGAGTGAAGTTTTTCACGAACCATTGATAATACCCAGTGAGTCCCAGAAAGGCCCGGACATCCTTCATGGTCTTCGGGGTGGGCCAGTCCTGTACCACTGCTATCTTCTCACGCAATGGTCTCACCCCTTCAGCGGAGACAACGTGTCCCAAGTACTCAATCTGCTTGCGAAAGAAGTGACATTTCCAAGGTTTTACTTTCAGGCCGTGCCTCTGTAGTCTGCTCAATACTTGATCCAGCTGTTGTAAGTGCTCCTCGAAGTTGGCTGCGTGTTGTGAATGTTTTGAAGACGACTTCGGAGCTGAAGCTCCCTCTGGTGGTTGCTGAGGGTATTGAACCTACGTTGAATACCAGAGTCCTACACCTGCAGATAACGAGTGGTTGTCAGGTGGTACTGACTGGCCTGATATAAGTGAGCTGACCTCCCATGATCCTCGCCGGTGATCAATTGTGCTTTCTGGTTTAGGTTGGAATTCAGCTTGCTTTCCTGCTGTCTCCTGCTTGCTTTCAGATAAGTCTCTTTCAGTTTTTTTTACTGTGGTTTGAATTCCTTGCTTTTTGCTGCATTGCTTTTTGTTTTCAGCCGGGTCCCCTGTGGGGGCTTTGGCTGGTCTCCGTTTCTTTTTTTGTATTTTCTCATTTGCTCAGTTCTTGTGATATTTTTCCGCTGGGTAGCTACGTGTCCACACCAGAGATCTGATATAGGTGGTCGAGACCGGTGGTCTGTGTTTTTGGATTCAGAAGTGTTGGAGTTTTCCTAGGTTTTTCTGGGTTGCAGACAGTATTCTCTCCTGTGCTGTCCTATCTAGACAGTTTTGGGCCCAGCGTTTGCTCAATCTATTTTCTGTCTGTGTTCGTGTTTTCATCTTGTCTAACCGCCATTATATGTTTGGGGGCTTCCTACTCTTTTGGGGTCTACTCCGGGGTAGTTAGCTTTCCTCTTTCCATCTTCAGGGATAGCTATCTCTCCGCTGTGCCGAGGCGTCTAGGACCACCATTAGGTACGCTCCACGGCTGATTTAGTTGTGCAATTAGTTTAGGGGTCTGCAACCTATTAGTTTCCAACCTCTCTGGTGTTAGGCTGCCTATGCGGTTTTTTTGCTCCTGCCTCCTCAGCTACGAAAACATAACACTGCGTAGATGATGATGTCATCTAAAATAAATGAGGGTTGCCTCGAAGTTCAAGTCTCCTAATCATCTCTCCATCAATCGTTGAAGGTCCCGCGTGCACTGGTAAGGCCGAAAGGCATCCGGTTGAACTCTAACAACCCCATAGGCAGTATGAATGCTGTCTTCGTCCGGTCATGCTCGGACATGGGCACTTGCCAATATCCACTGGCCAGATCTTACAACGAGAAGTACTTAGCTTTTCCCAAGGCAGACAGTGATTCTTCAATTCTCGGTAGTGGTACGAGTCTCGCACAGTGCAAGTGTTCAGTTTCCAGTAGTCTACACAGAAGCGCAGGGTCCCGTCCTTCCGTACTAGAACAATGGGTGCAGCCCACCGGCTTTGGCTTTCTTGGATGACTACTCTGGAGCATATGCGCCAACATCTCCTTCACCTCCTGGTACATTTGTGGTGGGATATGTCGGTATCGGTCCCTAAGGGCTCCATCAATTCAGAAACTCTTCAGCTGACTCGTTGACCAGATGTTTCCCAGTTCCTTCAATACGTTAATTCCTAAAGTCACAGGGGGGCCACTACCGGGGTCCCTGGCGGTTAACATGACTCCTTTCCGGCCCACATCTTTGCCGCATACAGTGATTTGCATCCAGGCTACCCCTGTGACCGGGATGTGCAGCTGATTGGCTCCTGTCAATTTGATCATAGGACCCCACTCAGGTCGCATCACCTCGGTGAAGTGACGTCTAAAATAAGTCTCAGGCATTGTAGTTACTTGAGAGCCGGTATCGACTAAACAGTGGACAGCCCGGCCATCAATTTCGGCCCAAACGAGAGGACTAAACAAAACTAAACTTGTGGGACTTCTTTCTCGCCTTCTTGGCTGCTCAGGCTCCAGGCAGCGTCCCCCAACCAAGGAGCCCGCTAGTTTAACTGACGGTGGTGGAGCAGCCTTCCCCGGCGTGCACATCCTTTAGCATAATGTCCAGTGTCCCCGCAGTTGAAACACATTAGCTGCCCCTCTATGCGTTGTGGTCTCGGTCCCTGGCGGGTCCGGTGGTTCTGAAGGTTTCTTCTTCAGGTCAGACCATTTCTCTCACATGTCTTGGATTTCTTTCTAAAGCTTTCTCACCCAACTTGGTTTGGTTGCCAACGGACGGATACCACTCTGCTCTGGACCTTCCCTGCCGGGACTGTCACCCTCTGCTCTTGGTCCCGCGCACGCGCTTTGGCCCCTACTTCCAAAAAGGACATGCGTGGATTAACCCGCAAGAGCACCCTCAAGGCCTGTTTCACCCCTTTCTGACATTGGACATATTATACCGTCCATGTGCCCTGGGCCCATATGGTCATCACTGATCAGCCACGCTCACGGGGGAACCGCGGCCGATCGTTGCCCTGTGTCAGCTGATTCTCACAGCTAAGTGCCCTGGACCGCTCCCGGCACTTTAACCACTGGCACACTGCGGTCAAAGAGACTTCCTGACATGCGCAGTGCATGTCAGGAAATCTCAGGTTAGTGTACAGAGAAGCTGCAGCGCTGACAGCTTATATAGCATGCAGATCCTGCCTCATCTGCATGCTATAGAAGCGATCAGCCTGCAGAAAATGAGTGTCCCATAGTGGGACAAAGTGTAAAAGTAAGAATTAAATAAAAAATAAAAAATAATTGTAAAAATATTTTAAAAAATGTAACAAACCATTTATTATATCAATAAATAAATATTTTAGTGAAAAAAATCTAAATAATAAAAGTGAACATATTTGGTATCGCTGCGTCCACGCTATAAAACTGTCCCACTAGTAAACCCCTTTAGTGAACACCATAAAAAAAACATGATTTACCATCATACCGCCGAACAAAAAGACAGATATAAATAAACACGGTACCGCTGAAAAAGTCATCTTGCCCCACAAAAAACGAGCCGTCATACAGCATCATCAGCGAAAAAATAAAAAAGTTACAGTTCGCAGAATAAAGCGATGCAAAAATAATTATTTTTTATATAAAATAGTTTTTATTGTATAAAAGCGCCAAAATCAATTTTACCACATGCGGAACAGTATAAACGCCCCCTGTCATGATACCTAGTTTGCCCTGTCCTGCATTTCTGTATAACTTTGTTCCTCCATCATCATTTAACTTAGGCTTATGTCAACACAGCTAGAGGACTCCCCATTGTTCTCCTAAGCCGGGGGAGAACTCACAATACACATTCATATAGACATATCGGAGCCATGCAATGGACCAAACCATTGACTAGGAGTGGGAACCTCTCCTCCCCTACCCTTGGGCTGTTCCCGTAGCCCAAGACAAGGGACTTATGCGTGACCATGTTGTGTTGGGAGATCTCCAGAGAAAAGGGTGAGGGCTCTTAGCTGCGGCAAGACCTCACGTCGGTCTGTGATTTTGGACTTATTATGGACATCAGGAATAACATGGATATTTGATTTGGTATGCTGCCTGCCTCAATGGATTGTTCTTAGCCCGTGTGGTCTCTTCTTGCTCTGCCACACACCCCGTCACACTATACACCGTATATATGGGTATGAGGCACTGTACACCGTATATATGGGTATATGAGGCCCTGTACACCGTATATATGGGAATATGAGGCCCTGTACACCGTATATATGGGTATGAGGCACTGTACACCGTATATATGGGTATATGAGGCCCTGTACACCGTATATATGGGTATATGAGGCACTGTACACCGTATATATGGGTATATGAGGCCCTGTACACCGTATATATGGGTATATGAGGCCCTGTACACCTATATATGGGTATATGAGGCCCTGTACACCGTATATATGGGTATATGAGGCCCTGTACACCGTATATATGGGTATATGAGGCCCTGTACACCGTATATATGGGTATGAGGCACTGTACACCGTATATATGGGTATATGAGGCCCTGTACACCGTATATATGGGAATATGAGGCCCTGTACACCGTATATATGGGTATATGAGGCCCTGTACACCGTATATATGGGTATATGAGGCACTGTACACCGTATATATGGGTATATGAGGCCCTGTACACCGTATATATGGGTATATGAGGCCCTTACACCGTATATATGGTATGAGGCCCTGTACACCGTATATATGGTATATGAGGCACTGTACACCGTATATATGGGTATATGAGGCCCTGTACACCGTATATATGGGTATGAGGCCCTGTACACCGTATATATGGGTATATGAGGCACTGTACACCGTATATATGGGTATATGAGGCCCTGTAACACCGTATATATGGGTATATGAGGCCCTGTACACCGTATATATGGGTATGAGGCCCTGTACACCGTATATATGGGTATATGAGGCACTGTACACCGTATATATGGGATATGAGGCCCTGTACACCGTATATATGGGTATATGAGGCCCTGTACACCGTATATATGGGTATATGAGGCACTGTACACCGTATATATGGGTATATGAGGCCCTGTACACCCTATATATGGGTATAGAGGCCCTGTACACCGTATATATATGGGTATGAGGCCCTGTACACCGTATATATGGGTATATGAGGCACTGTACACCGTATATATGGGTATATGAGGCCCTGTACACCGTATATATGGTATATGAGGCCCTGTACACCGTATATATGGGTATGAGGCCCTGTACACCGTATATATGGGTATATGAGGCACTGTACACCGTATATATGGGTATATGAGGCACTGTACACCGTATATATGGTGTATGAGGCCCTGTACACCGTATATGGGTATATGAGGCACTGTACACCGTATATATGGGTATATGAGCACTGTACACCGTATATATGGGTATATGAGGCACTGTACACCGTATATATGAGTATATGAGGCACTGTACACCGTATATATGGGTATATGAGGCACTGTACACCGTATATATGGGTATATGAGGCCCTGTACACCGCATATATGGGTATATGAGGCCCTGTACACCGTATATATGGGTATGAGGCCCTGTACACCGTATATATGGGTATATGAGACACTGTACACCGTATATATGGGTATATGAGGCCCTGTATACCGTATATATGGGTATATGAGCCCTGTACACCGTAAATATGGGTATATGAGGCCCTGTACACCGTATATATGGGTATGAGGCCCTGTACACCGTATATATGGGTATATGAGGCACTGTACACCATATATATGGTATATGAGGCACTGTACACCGTATATATGGGATATGAGGCCTGTACACCGATATATGGGTATATGAGGCACTGTACACCGTATATATGGGTATATGGGCACTGTACACCGTATATATGGGAATATAGGCACTGTACACCGTATATATGGGTATAAGGCCTTACACCGTATATATGGGTATATGAGGCGCTGTACACCGATATATGGGTATATGAGGCCCTGTACACCGTATATATGGGATATGAGGCCCTGTACACCGTATATATGGTATATGAGGCCCTGTACACCGTATATATGGGTATATGAGGCCCTGTACACCTATATATGGGTATATGAGGCACTGTACACCGTAATATGGGTATGAGGCCCTGTACACCGTATATATGGGTATATGAGGCCTGTACACCGTATATATGGGTATATGAGGCACTGTACACCGTATATATGGGATATGAGGCCCTGTACACCGTATATATGGGTATATGAGGCCCTGTACACCGTATATATGGTATATGAGGCCCTTACACCGTATATATGGGTATATGAGGCCCTGTACACCGTATAAATGGTATATATGAGGCCGTACACCGTATATATGGGATATGAGGCACTGTACACCGTATATATGGTATATGAGGCACTGTACACCGTATATATGGGATATAGGCCTGTATACCGTATATATGGGAATATGAGGCCTGTAACCGTATATATGGTATATGAGGCCTGTACACCGTATATATGGGATATGAGGCCCTGTACACCGTATAAAATGGGTATATGAGCCCTGTAACACCGTATATATGGGTATATGAGGCCCTGTACACCGTATATATGGGTATATGAGGCACTGTACACCGTATATATGGGAATATGAGCACTGTACACCGTATAAATGGGATATGAGGCACTTACACGTATAATGAGTATATGAGGCACTATACACGTATATATGGGCATATGAGGCACTATACACTGTATAATGGGTATATGAGGCACTTACACTGTATAAAGGGAAAAACAGGCACTGTACCCTTATATAGGGGTATATCAGGCATTTCACACGTATATATGGGTATATGAGGCTATACACCGTATAATATTTTGGGTACCATTGGGCACTGTACACCGTATTATGGGAATAGAGGCATTGTACCCGTATATATGGGATATGAGGCCCTGTACACCGAATAGGGAAATCAGGGACTGTACACCGTATA
>JARQOD010011347.1:0-23763 GCA_033576555.1 Oophaga sylvatica
TTCATTAAATGCCTATTTCTCATGTATAGAATATTTCAAATGAAGTTAGTAAGTCTTCAAATGAAGTTAGTAAGTCTATACATAACTTTTGTTTATGAAAATCTGGAACTTTCTAAAAATCATAATACAGTTTTGAGTATTTGTCTAATGCATTAGGATTTTCTAATCCTATCTCTCTTGCTCCACTGTGAGCTCTGACATACTCTCAATATTCTAAAATCACCCTAAAATGGCTGCTGCGTTTCCTGCCCAGGTTATTATACAGACTTGGATAATCCTTCCTGCACTGTCATGTGATGTTATAGCAGCAAGACAATATGGGGAAGCCTGCACAGTCATGCCTGTGGTTATATGAACCTTTTGTGGCTGATGAAATGTGTAAAAAGGCAATATGCAGGTTTTTGGAGATTTGCACAAATCAAATCACAAATTATTAAAATTTACCAGGTCCTGCAAATTTCATGAAATTTCGACTCAAATTCGATTTGCATAGAGTCAATTTGATCAAGTCTAGCCTGTACCCTTTCAATACAGATTAGACAAACATTTTCTCTTCAGACAAAATGCCCAATCCAACTTTTCTGTAATATCATCTGATGTCAGATGAAAGTCATCCAATTTGTCATCCAGTCCCATCAAAATCAGAGGAGGATCTTGTAAAATAATGATATTGCCAAGCTAGAGAATTTTACAAGGAATAATACACTTTCTTCCCTATATAAAGGTGTGATTTTTAAAATATATATTTATCATTAGTAAATAGGGAAAATACAGTGCTATTCAGCTTTTCATATCTTGACAATTCTAATATTTATATTCTAATTTATCTTCTTGCTGTATAGAATCAAGGAAACTGTAATTATCGGAGAAACACAAGGTGAAGCTTCACTCACATATAAATGCTGAGCTCTACTGTATGTCACACTACTCAACTGCTAGGCATTTCTTTGTTTATATAAAGCAAAAAGGGAATTCTTTCTGCATTACAGTTCACTGAATAAGCTACAGAAACGAAACTGTCCATCATCCGAGCACAGAATAAAATCCAGCAATTTCCACTAGTTGTAATTTGCAGTACTTCAGCACATCTTTAATTTATTGACGCCCTTAGTATAAAAGCTTTCAGAGCAACACACTTTTTGCAGTCATTGCCTTTTTTATGAGATGAAAGAAACTTTGCTTATTATGTTCTAGGTGTGCTGATTGTAACACAGTGACCTTGATGTTCAAAGCCTACATTCCCAAGCACTGCAGTAAAAATGGATGGAACATCATCATTTCTTCTTATATTGCCATTGTTTTTCTAGAGACTATTTGTTCTGCAACTTTAAATCTGTCCATATAAAAATAATGAAACCTGGAATGGCCTAATTTACAACCTCAATACCATCATTAATAAAAAAAAATCATTATCGTCTATAAACTAACTAATGGAGTTAAATTTTTTTTTTTTTTTAATAAATATATTATATTAAAAATATTCAAATAAACTTGAATATTTTAAATCCCTTTACCCCTGAGGGTGGTTTGCACGTTAATGACCGGGCCAATTTTTACAATTTTGACCATTGTCTCTTTATGAGGTTATAACTCTGGAACGCTTCAACAGAAAGTTTTCTCGTGACATATTGTACTTCATGAAAGTGGTAAAATTTCATCGATACAACTTGCGTTTATTTATGAAAAAACAAAAAATATGGCGAAAATTTGGAAAATTTAGCAATTTTCAAACTTTTAATTTTTATGCCCTTAAAATAGAGAAATGTCACACAAAATAGTTACTAAATAACATTTCCCACATGTCTACTTTATATTAGCACAATTTTGGAACCAAAATTTTTTTTTGTTAGGAAGTTATAAGGGTTAAAAATTGACCAGCGATTTCTCATTTTTACAACAAAATTTACAAAACCTTTTTTAGGGACCATCTCACATTTGAAAAAAAAAAACATTTTTAGCAAAAGCAAATCATGAAAAACAATCATACCCAGTCTGAACAAATGACCAAATGCACTAGCAGGTTGCAGCAGGCTCCCATGGATAAAGGCTGGAGAAGCAACAGGTGTTTAACCACTGATAAAGGCAGCCACCCTATCACAAAAACAGTGATGATGAAGGTGTTAACTGCTTAGTGGGAAAAAAAAACACACAGATACAAGTTGCTTAAAACATAAATGTCATGCACAGTGTCTGGATAACAGCCTATTTTAAACGCCTATGATGGAAGGCGGGCTGGTCAGCACTGAATGTGCACAACACAAAAAACCAAGCCATCAAAAAGAGCCCGGGTGCACCCTGCAAAATATGATAAAAAGTGCAAAAAATGATGCATATGATAAATGCATCAGATGAGGTATTAGTTACTATTTTGGCCAAAGCAGATAAGCTCGCAACCCAACGTCAAGGGTCCTCATTTTATTGCGAGTAACTAACTAGACATAAATAAAAAAAAAAACATTTTTAGCAATAGCAAATCATGAAAAACAATCATACCCAGTCTGATCAAATGACCAAATGCACTAGCAGGATGCAGCAGGCTCCCATGGATAAAGGCTGGAGAAGCAACAGGTGTTTAACCACTGATAAAGGCAGCCACCCTATCACAAAAACAGTGATGATGAAGGTGTTAACTGCTTAGTGGGAAAAAAAACACACAGATACAAGTTGCTTAAAACATAAATGTCATGCACAGTGTCTGGATAACAGCCTATTTTAAACGCCTATGATGGAAGGTGGACTGGTCAGCACTGAATGTGCACAACACAAAAAACCAAGCCATCAAAAAGAGCCCGGGTGCACCCTGCAAAATATGATAAAAAGTGCAAAAAATTATGCATATGATAAATGCATCAGATGAGGTATTAGTTACTATTTTGGCCAAAGCAGATAAGCTCGCAACCCAACGTCAAGGGTCCTCATGTAGCATCGGCGTCCCTGCCTTCTGCCTTGTAGGCAGGGACGCTGTTCCCCTGCGACAGCGTCCTCTGCCAGGCAGGGACGTCGCCCCTCTTACCCGCGCTCAGCGTCCTCCTTCGCCCTGCTGGGGCCGCGCGCTCCTCCTGCTGCGGACTTAGGCGTGCGCCCGCCCTCCCCCGCTCTAAAGGGGCCGCGCGCATCTTTCAAAGGTCCCTGGCCAATGCCGGAGGACTCCACCCTATAAAGTACTTCCTCCTTAATGGAGGGCCCGAGCAATGTTGTTGTTGCACTGTTTACTCTGCTTCAGCCCTCAGGTCCGTTTCCAGTTACTGCCGTTTCCTGCCAGTTGCTGTCTGCTACTGCCTGCAAGCCTGCCTGGAGGTTCGGCCGTCACATGCGGTGACCATCGGCAATTCCAGAGACTCTCGCCTGCTCACTTGGGGTGCTCATCTGCCATCTGACTGCAAGCCCACCTGAAGGTTCGGCCATCACCTGCGGTGTTCATCGGCTGTTCCAGAGACTCTCGCCTGCTCACTTGGGGGCGCTCATCTGTCATCTGCCTGCTAGCCTACCGGGAGGCTCCACCTCTCAGGTCGTTATACCTGTCCAGTCAAAGACTGCCCCGGCTCCTTGCCTGCCTGTTTATCCAGAGACTGCCCCGGTCACTTGCTGTGACTTCCTGCCTGTCTAACCAGAGACTGCCCCGGTCACTTGCCGTGACTTCCTGCTGTCTACCAGAGACTGCCCCGGTCACTTGCTGTGACTTCCTGCCTGTCTAACCAGAGACTGCCCCGGTCACTTGCGTGACTTCCTGCCTGTCTACCAGAGACTGCCCGGTCACTTGCCGTGACTACCCGCCTGTCTAACCAGAGACTGCCCCGGTCACTTGCCGTGACTACCCGCCTGTCTAACCAGAGACTGCCCCGGTCACTTGCCGTGACTACCCGCCTGTCTATCCAGAGACTGCCCCCGTCACTTGCAGTGACTTCCTATCCGTCTCCCCGGGCGCCACCCGCTCCTTTACAAGGAAAGCCTCCTTGTATAATAAAGCTCAGAGGTTCCACCTCCCAGACCCGTTACAGTTTGCTCGGGCCATGGAACCCGGTGGCACCCAAACCCCTTCGCTCTCTGACCTGTGTCATGAACTGTCTCGTCAGAGGTCTCAACAGGAGTCCATCCTGGGTCACCTGCGGAATGTTAATTCCCGCCTGGACACTCTGACTACTTCACCAGCAACCACCGCGGGCGCCATGACTCGCAATCCGGCAGTTCCGCTGCTTACCAACTCTGTGGTTTCTGTTCCTGGACCTCGACTCTCAGCTCCTCCTCGGTTTGGAGGCGACCCTGCTCTGGCTCGGGGTTTCATTAACCAATGCACCCTGCATTTTGAACTCCTGGCACACCAGTTTAACTCCGACCGGGCCAAAATTGCCTTCATCATGTCCCATCTCACCGGAGAGGCCCTGGCCTGGCTAAATCCTCTTTGGGAGAGAGAGGATCCTCTGGTGTCTGACCTGTCTGCTTTTCTCTCAGCCTTCCGGAAGGTATTCGATGAACCCGGACGGAAGACCTCCTCTGCATCTTCTCTGCTGCGTCTCCGTCAGGGAAGTCTCACCGTGGGCCAATATGCCATACGGTTCCGTACCCTTGCCTCGGAGCTAGCTTGGGATAATGACGCTCTGATCTCTGTCTTCTGGGAGGGTCTGTCCGGCCGCATTAAAGATGAACTTGCTGGTCGGGACATTCCAACCTCTCTCGATGACCTAATAAATCTCGCCAATCGAATTGATCTGCGGTTCCAGAGCTCGCTAAAGAGGCCACCCGTGAGAGAAGGTTTCCCCGTCTTGCCCCTTCTTTTCAGAGACCTGTAACTCCTTCCATTTCTCCTCAGGTACACTCTTCTGAGCCTATGCAGGTCGACCAGACCAAGATGGTCAGAGCCCGTCAGGACTCACGCCGTACCGAGAGGAGTTGCTTCTACTGTGGCAGTAAGGAGCACTGGATCCGTACCTGCCCAGAGAGGTCGGGAAACGCCTGTGTCTAGGTTCGCTCGGAGAGGTCCACCTAGACAAAAATAAATCCTCTTCATCTCTGCTGCTGTCAGTCTCAATTCTCCTCGGTGAGAACCGTTATTTCGAACTTGCCCAACTTGATTCTGGAGCAGCCGGGAATCTTGTTTCACAGGCTCTAGTAGAGAAATATCGCATTCCTACCAAACCTCTGGTTGAACCAGTATCTGTTGCTGCTGTGGATGGAGGTCTCCTGCCACGTCCCATCCAACTTATCACTGAAGCCATTACCCTGCAGGTAGGAATGCTGCATTCTGAGAGCATCTCGTTTCATGTTCTGCCTGGACTCTCACATGCTTTCTTACTAGGTCTGCCTTGGCTCCAAAAGCATGCACCCGTGCTCGACTGGCAGACTGGAGAGATTCTTCGCTGGGGACAGGACTGTCATAAAACTTGCTTGGTTCCTGTTCATCCCGTCCGTCCTTCTCCTACACCAACTAATCTACCAGGGCTCCCGATTCCATATTGGTCTTTCGCTGATGTCTTTAATAAAAAGGAAGCAGAGACATTACCCCCGCACAGACCGTATGATTGCCCTATCGACCTGCAACCCGGTACTACGCCTCCCCGTGGGCGTATTTACCCATTGTCCGCTGCTGAGACCAGGTCGATGTCCGAATATATCGAGGAGAATTTGGCTAAGGGATTCATCCGGAAATCCACCTCCCCAGCGGGAGCAGGTTTTTTCTTCGTAAAAAAGAAAGACGGCTCTCTCCGTCCCTGTATTGACTACAGAGGCCTAAATTTGATCACGGTGAAGAATAGGTACCCTCTTCCGCTCATTCCAGAATTGTTTGATCGTCTGAGGGGGGCTAGAATCTTCACCAAACTGGATCTCCGTGGGGCATATAACCTGGTCCGTATCCGTCGGGGAGATGAATGGAAGACGGCATTCAATACCCGGGACGGCCACTACGAGTATTTGGTTATGCCCTTTGGTCTCTGTAATGCTCCAGCAGTCTTTCAGGAGTTGGTCAATGACATCTTCGGGACCTTCTCTACTCCTGCGTTGTGGTGTACCTAGACGACATCTTGGTCTTCTCTCCGATCTCCAGTCTCACCGGAGGGATGTTCGTCAGGTTCTGCTCAGGCTCAGGCAGAATCACCTCTTCGCCAAATATGAGAAGTGCCTCTTTGAGCAGACCTTGCTTCCGTTTTTGGGCTACATATTTCTCAGACAGGCCTAGAATGGATCCGGAGAAACTGTCTGCCATCGAGAAATGGCCCCGACCGGAGGGGTTGAAGGCCATTCAGCGGTTCCTGGGATTCGCCAATTATTACCGACTCTTCATACCACACTTCTCTTCCCGGACTGCTCCAATCTCCGCGCTCACCCGCAAGGATGCTAAATCCCAAACAGTGGACGCCCGAAGCAGAGGAGGCCTTTCTTTCCTTAAAACAGGCCTTCTCTTCCGCTCCAGTGCTGCATCGCCCGGACGGCAACAAGCAGTTCTTCCTGGAGGTGGATGCTTCCTCTTCTGGAGCCGGAGCGGTACTTACTCAAAAATCTTCATCCGGGAGGATGGTATCTTGCGGCTTCTTCTCCAAACTCTCCTCCTCTTCTGAGCGCAATTACTCCATAGGAGACCGAGAGTTATTGGCCATCAAGCTGGCATTGGAGGAGTGGCGTTACCTACTCGAGGGGGCTCTTCATCCGGTAATCATTTACACTGACCACAAAAATCTGGCTTACCTCCAGCATGCCCAGAGACTTAACCCTCGCCAAGCCCGGTGGTCCTTGTTTTTTGCCCGCTTTAATTTTCTTTTACATTTTCGTCCGGCCGACAAGAACATCAAGGCGGACGCCTTGTCCCGGTCCTTCCTGGTGTCGGATCTTGAGGAGGAACCTAAACATATCATTGATCCCGCCAGAGTGATGCAGGTGGCTCCCGTGAGTCTAAATCGTCTCCCTCCTGGCAAGACGTTCTATCAGTAACCGATCGGGAGAGAATCCTACACTGGGGTCATTCGTCTAAACTAGCTGGCCACGCTGGTCAGAAAAAGACCCTCCAGCTCATTACTCGGCATTACTGGTGGCCTACCCTGCAAAAGACGTAATAGACTTTGTTTCTGCCTGTGTCTCCTGTGCCCGCAACAAAGTTCCGAGACACCTGCCTGCCGGCCGTCTTCTTCCGCTTCCTGTACCCGCTGCCCCCTGGCAGCATATAGCCATGGACTTCATAACAGATCTGCCCGTCTCTGCCGGTTGTACGGTCATTTGGGTGGTCGTTGACCGATTTTCCAAGATGGCTCACTTCATTCCCCTGCCAGAGCTTCCGTCTGCACCCGAGTTGGCTAAAGACTTTATCCGCCACATCTTCCGTCTTCATGGTCTGCCTCGGTCACATTGTGTCGGATCGTGGGGTACAGTTCACCTCACGATTCTGGAAAGCCACTTGTAAGTTGCTAGACGTCACCTTGGATTTCTCCTCCGCTTACCACCCCAGTCCAATGGACAAGTCGAGCGAATCAATCAGAATCTGACCAGTTATCTCCGGCACTTCGTTAATGCTCACCATTCTGACTGGGTGGATCTCCTGCCTTGGGCCGAATTCTCTTATAACAATCACGAGAGTGAATATTCCTCCAAATCTCCATTTTTTGTAGTCTTCGGTCAACACCCTCGGATCCCTGTTCCTGTCTCCATCTCTGTGGACAATCCAGCTGCGGAATCTCTGGTTAACGAATTTTCCTCCATATGGGAGAGTACCCAGTCCGCACTCATTCTGTCATCCGAGCGCATGAAGAAACATTCTGACAAAAGACGTTTGGATCCTCCTCAATTCCGTCCTGGGGATAAGGTCTGTCTTTCGTCCAAGTATGTCCGGCTCAAGATTCCTTCCTACAAGTTAGGCCCTCGGTTCATCGGTCCTTTTGAGATCATCAGTCAGATCAACCCGGTGTCCTATAAATTGAAACTCCCGGCCAATTGCGGATTCCTAACTCCTTCCATGTATCTCTCCTCAAACCGGTGGTACTTAACTCTTTTGTCAAGTCTACAGGTACACCTCCTGCTCAAGTGTCTGCTGAAGACGAATTTGAGGTAGAGAACATTCTGGCCACAAAAAGGGTAGGAAGAAAGACCTATTTTCTGGTGGATTGGAAGGGGTTTGGTCCTGAGGAGAGAACGTGGGAGCCTCGGGAGAACATCCATGCCCCTCTCATCCTAGCTAAATTTCTTTCTGGCCTAAAAAGGGGGGGCCTAAGGGGGGGGTACTGTAGCATCGGCGTCCCTGCCTTCTGGTAGGCAGGGACGCTGTTCCCCTGCGACAGCGTCCTCTGCCAGGCAGGGACGTTCGCCCCTCTTACCAGCGCTCAGCGTCCTCCTTCCGCCCTGCTGGGGCCGCGGCTCCTTCCCTGCTGCTGGACTTAGGGCGCGTGCCCGCGCCCTCCCCCGCTCTTAAAGGAGCCGCGCACATCTTTCAAAAAGGTCCCCGGCCAATGCCGGAGGACTCCACCCTATATAAAGTACTTCCTCCTTAATGGAGGTGCCCGAGCAATGTTGTTGTTGCACTGTTTACTCTGCTTCAGCCCTCAGGGTCCGTTTCCAGTTACCTGCCGTTTCCTGCCAGTTTGCTGTCTGCTACCTGCCTGCAATCCTGCCTGGAGGTTCGGCCGTCACATGCGGTGACCATCGGCAATTCCAGAGACTCTCGCCTGCTCACTTGGGGGGCTCATCTGCCATCTGACTGCAAGCCCACCTGAAGGTTCGGCCATCACCTGCGGTGTTCATCGGCTGTTCCAGAGACTCTCGCCTGCTCACTTGGGGCGCTCATCTGTCATCTGCCTGCTAGCCTACCGGGAGGCTCCACCGTCTCAGGTCGTATATACCTGTCCAGTCAAAGACTGCCCCGGCTCCTTGCCTGCCTGTTTATCCAGAGACTGCCCGCACTGCTGTCGACTTCCTGCCTGTCTACAGAACTGCCCGGTCACTGCTGACTTCCTGCTTTAACCAGAGACTGCCCCGGTCACTTGCTGTGACTTCCTGCCTGTCTAACCAGAGACTGCCGTCACTTGCGTGATTCTCCTGCTAAAGTGCCGTTTGCCTGCCTGTCTAACCAGAGACTGCCCCGGTCACTTGCTGTGACTTCCTGCCTGTCTAACCAGAACTGCCCCGGTCACTTGCTGGACTTCCTGCCTGTCTAACAGAGACTGCCCCGATCACTTGCTGTGACTTCCTGCCTGTCTAACCAGAGACTGCCCCGGTCACTTGCTGTGATCTTTCTAACAGATGCCCGATCCTGCTGTACTTCTGCTGTCTAACCAGAGACTGCCCCGGTCACTTGCTGTGACTTCCTGCCTGTCTACAAGATGCCGGTCACTTGCGTGACTCTGCCTTCTACGAGACTGCCCCAGTCACTTGCCGTGACTACCCGCCTGTCTAACCAGAGACTGCCCCGGTCACTTGCCGTGACTACCCGCCTGTCTAACCAGAGACTGCCCCGGTCACTTGCCTGACTACCCGCCTGTCTATCCAGAGACTGCCCCCGTCACTTGCAGTGACTTCCTATCCGTCTCCCCGGGCGCCACCCGCTCCTTTACAAGGAAAGCCTCCTTGTATAATAAAGCTCAGAGGTTCCGCCTCCCAGACCCGTTACACCTCATTTTATTGCGAGTAACTAACTAGAATAAATTAAAAAAAAAACATTTTTAGCAAAAGCAAATTATGAAAACCAATCATACCCAGTCTGATCAAATGACCAAATGCACTAGCAGGATGCAGCAGGCTCCCATGGATAAAGGCTGGAGAAGCAACAGGTGTTTAACCACTGATAAAGGCAGCCACCCTATCACAAAAACAGTGATGATGAAGGTGTTAACTGCTTAGTGGGAAAAAAAAAACACACAGATACAAGTTGCTTAAAACATAAATGTCATGCACAGTGTCTGGATAACAGCCTATTTTAAACGCCTATGATGGAAGGCGGGCTGGTCAGCACTGAATGTGCACAACACAAAAAACCAAGCCATCAAAAAGAGCCCGGGTGCACCCTGCAAAATATGATAAAAAGTGCAAAAAATGATGCATATGATAAATGCATCAGATGAGGTATTAGTTACTATTTTGGCCAAAGCAGATAAGCTCGCAACCCAACGTCAAGGGTCCTCATTTTATTGCGAGTAACTAACTAGACATAAATAAAAAAAAAAAACATTTTAGCAAAAGCAAATCATGAAAAACAATCATACCCAGTCTGATCAAATGACCAAATGCACTAGCAGGATGCAGCAGGCTCCCATGGATAAAGGCTGGAGAAGCAACAGGTGTTTAACCACTGATAAAGGCAGCCACCCTATCACAAAAACAGTGATGATGAAGGTGTTAACTGCTTAGTGGGAAAAAAAAACACACAGATACAAGTTGCTTAAAACATAAATGTCATGCACAGTGTCTGGATAACAGCCTATTTTAAACGCCTATGATGGAAGGCGGGCTGGTCAGCACAGAATGTGCACAACACAAAAAACCAAGCCATCAAAAAGAGCCCGGGTACCATCTCACATTTGAAGTCACTTTGAGGGGTCTATATGGCAAAAAATACCTAAAAGTGACACCATTCTAAAAACTGCACCCCTCAAGGTACTCAAAACCACATTCAATAAGTTTATTAACCCTTCAGGTGCTTCACAGGAGCTGACTAACGTGGAAGGAAAAAATGAACATTTAACTTTTTTAAAAATTAACTTTTACAAACAATTTTTTATTTTCCCAAGGGTAAAAGGAGAAAATGGACAGATAAAGTTGTGCAGTTCCTCCTGAGTACGCCGATACACCATATCTGGAGGAAAACCACTGTTTGGGCAGATGGCAGGGCTCGGAAGGGAAGAAGCGCCGTTTGACTTTTTCAAACCAAAATTGGCTGTACAGTCATGGCCAAAAGCTTTGAGAATGACACAAATATTATATTTTCACATGATCTGCTGCCCTCTGGTTTTTATGTTTGTTTGACAGATGTTTTTATCACAGACAGAAATATAATTGCAAACATATGAGTAACAAAAGCTTATATTGACAGTTAGAATGAGTTAATGCAGCAAGTCAATATTTGCAGTGTTGACCCTTCTTCTTCAGGACCTCTGCAATTCTCCCTGGCATGCTCTCAATCAACTTCTGGACCAAATCCTGACTGATAGCAGTCCATTCTTGCACAATCAATGCTTTCATTTTGTCAGAATTTTTAGGTTTTTGTTTGTCCACCCGTCTCTTGATAATTGACCACAAGTTCTCAATGGGATTAAGATATGGGGAGTTTCCAGGCCATAGACCCAAAATCTCTATGTTTTGTTCCCTGAGCCATTTAGTTATCACCTTTGCTTTATGGCAAGGTGCTCCATCATGCTGGAAAAGGCATTGTTGATCACCAAACTGCTCTTGGAGGCTTGGGAGAAGTTGCTCTTGGAGGACTTTCTGGTACCATTCTTTATTCATGGCTGTGTTTTTAGGCAAGACTGTGAGAGAGCCGATTCCCTTGGCTGAGAAGCAACCCCACACATGAATGGTTTCAGGATGCTTAACAGTTGGCATGAGACAAGACTGGTGGTAGCGCTCACCTTGCCTTCTCCGAATGAGGCATTTTCCTGATGTCCCAAACAATCGAAAAGGGGATTCATCAGAGAAAATAACTTTACCCCAGTCCTTAGCAGTCCACTGCCTGTACCTTTTGCAGAATATCAGTCTGTCCATAATGTTTTTTCTGGAGAGAAGTGGCTTCTTTGCTGCCCTCCTTGAGACCAGGCCTTGCTCCAAGAGTCTCCGCCTCACAGTGCGTGCAGATGCACTCACACCTGCCTGCTGCCATTCCTGAGCAAGCTCTGCACTGCTGGTAGCCCGATCCCGCAGCTGAAACACTTTTAAGAGACGGTCCTGGCGCTTGCTGGTCTTTCTTGGGCGCCCTGGAGCCTTTTTGGCAACAATGGAACCTCTCTCCTTGAAGTTCTTGATGATGCGATAGATTGTTGACTGAGGTGCAATCTTTCTAGCTGCGAAAATCTTCCCTGTTAGGCCATTTTTATGCATTGCAATGATGACTGCACGTGTTTCTTTAGAGATAACCATGGTTAACAGAAGAGAAACAATGATGCCAAGCACCAGCCTCCTTTTAAAGTGTCCAGTGGTGTCATTCTTACTTAATCATGACAGATTGATCTCCAGCCATGTCCTCATCAACACCCACACCTGTGCTAATGGAGCAATCACTGAAAAGAGGTTAGCTGGTCCTTTTAAGGCAGGGCTGCAATGATGTTGAAATGTGTTTTGGGGATAAAGTTCATTTTCTAGCCAAATATTGACTTTGCAAGTAAATGCTGTTAAGTTGATCACTCTTTATAACATTCTGGAGTATATGCAAATTGCCATTAGAAAAAGTGAATCAGTAGACTTTGTAAAAATTAATATTTGTGTCATTCTCAAAACTTTTGGCCATGACTGTACTTGACATTGGACGCCATGTTGTGTTTGTAGAGCCCCTGATGTGCCTAAACAGTGGAAACCCACCACAAATGACACCATTTTGGAAACTAGACCCCTTAAGGAACTTATCTGTATCTGTTGTAAGCACTTTGAACTACCAAGTGTTTCACTAAAGATTCAAATTGTCTCTTCGGAGAGGAAGAGGACTAGAACTCTAGTGCCACCTATTGGTAAGTAGCAATCCTAAAAGTCAATGTCGACCCTTTAACGAGCCTTGTCACATGACTTAGGATAAGAGCCAAACCAGAATCTCAATTTGCAGACACTGTTTTCAGGGTACTGCCCCTAGTCAGTGCAAAGTGTGAATGATCTGGTTTGGCTGTATGAGAGGCATGTGACCGATATCCAAGAAGTACCGTTTCTCCTTGCGGAGATTGACATGCTAAGCATGCCAAGATGAGGAGACTTAAAGCCACAATGCTCCTCTGGGAAATATGCAAATTGTCTCTTCAGAGAGAAAGAGGACTAGAACTCTAGTGCCACTATTGGAAGTAGCAATCCTAAAGTCAATGTCGACCTTATATGACTTGTCACATGATAGGAAGAGCAAACCAGATCCTTGCAGACCGTTTCAGGGGCTGCCTCGTCAGTGCAAGTGTGAGATGATGGTTGGCTGATGGAGGCGTGACCGATATCCATAGTAAGTACGTTTCTCCTTGCGAATTGACATCAGCATGCCGAGATGAGGAGACTAACACAATGCTACCTCTGGAAATTGCAAATTGTCTCTTCAGAGAGGAAGAGGACTAGAACTCTAGTGTGTAACGAATGGAAGCGGAGGCAGAGATGGTGAAGTTCACATTTGTCTTTATTTTTTAATGTGGAACCTCGAGACCGCGGTCCGGGGGACTCCGAAGGGGGCGTGACTAGTGAGCCCCGGGTACCCATAGTAAGGCCACTCGAACAGGACCAGAATGGAATACCCGGAGGACACAGGTGCTACCTCCAGTTAGACCCCGGACACGTGGCAGCTGTCCCAGAGGGACCAAAAGGATAACAGGTATATAGCAGAGACCGTGGAGGGGTTTTGACGGAGATGAGGAAGGTCCTGGTCTAGAGTGGATGGTGGCAGGCTGGCTCCAGTGACCTTGTCACAGTCCATGGATACGGATGGCTGATGGCGGAACGGGATGACACTTGCGCCAGTAATAACTGAGATTGACCAAGTTAGCCGGATACGGGCTACCAAAGATCTGTGGAGACAAATAGCATGAGCGAAGCACAGAGACTGCAGACGCAGCGCAGACAGATCAGGAACAGAACCGGATGTAGCAATGATAGAACATGTTGCTCCGGCACTCCCCTTATGGTGGAGTGACCAGATATAGTACTGAGTGCGCTGCCATTGGTTAATTGACTATTTCAAAAAATGCACGCTGCCCCTTTAAGAGAGACGGTGGGCACGGCCTCGCGTCCTAAGCAATCTTCCTGGAGGCCTGCTGGCAGCGTGCCAGGAACTGAGGGAGGACGCAGGATGCTGAGGAGCAGGAGACTTCAGCCTGCACACAGGCTGCTGCAGAGGGACAGCTAGAGGAGCAGAAGGTAAGTGACCAGAACGGAGAGCAGAGCCAGCACTGGGACCGAGTGTAACAGTATCCCCCTCTTTACCCCCCCTCTTTTTCAAGCCTGCGTGAAATCTTTTAAGAAGAAGAGGAGCCTGGATGTTCTCTTTAGGCTTCCAAGACCTCTCCTCAGGACCAAAACCTTTCCAGTCCACCAGGTAATAGATCTTACCTCTTACTTTTTTAGAGGCCAAGATATGTTTTACCTCAAAAACATCATCCTCAGAAACCGGATCTGGAGTGGTACCCGGGTCCTTAAAGAAGGAGCTCAACACTACTGGTTTGAGGAGGGAAACATGAAAGGAGTTAGGCACACGTAGAGAATTAGGCAATTTCAGTTTGTAAGAGACCGGGTTGATTTGTCTCAAGACTTCAAAGGGACCAATGAAACGGGGACCCAATTTGTACGATGGTAACTTCAAACGGATGTACTTGGAGGAGAGCCAAACCTTGTCTCCGGGACGAAAGATGGGAGCCTCCAAACGTCTTTTGTCCCCATGCCTTTTCATACGTTGAGAGGCTTTCTCCAAAGCAGACCTGGTATCTCTCCAAATGTTCGAGAAATCTTTAGACAAGGTATCGGCTGCCGGAACATCAGACGATCCAGAGATAGGAAGAGGAATTCCGGGTTGGAGTCCAAACACAATCTGAAAGGGAGATTTTCCAGAAGATTCACTTACTTGGTTGTTGTAGGAGAATTCCGCCCAGGGCAGTAGTTCTACCCAGTCGTTATGATGAGCGTTGACGAAGTGACGCAGGTATCCAGCCAGGATTTGATTGATCCTCTCCACCTGCCCATTGGACTGGGGATGGTATGTAGAAGAAAAATCTAGTTCAATTTTTACCATTTTACAAAGTGCTCTCCAGAACTTAGAGGTGAACTGGACGCCCCTGTCGGACACGATGTGGAGAGGAAATCCATGTAGACGGAAGATGTGCTGAATGAAGTGAGCGGCCAGTTCTAGAGCAGACGGGAGACCAGATAACGGAACGAAGTGGGCCATTTTAGAGAAGCGGTCCACCACAACCCATACCACTGAGCAGCCAGAAGAAATGGGAAGATCCGTGATGAAATCCATCGTGATGTGCTGCCAGGGAGCAGACGGGATCGGAAGAGGCAGAAGCCTGCCGGCTGGTAGATGTTTATCAATCTTGCTACGGGCACATGAAGAACAGGCTGCGACGAACTCCTGGATATCCTTGCCCATGGTAGGCCACCAGTAGTAACGGGAGATGAGTTGCTGAGTATTTTTCTGACCGGCATGGCCAGCCAACTTAGAAAAATGACCCCACCACAGAACATGATTATGATCAGAAGCGGACACGAGAGTCTTCCCTGGAGGAAGCCGGGCAAGATCAGTGGAGGCAACAGAGACTAACCTAGAAGGTTCAATAATGTGCTGAGGTTCTTCCTCCAGTTCAGGAGGCAAAAAGGCTCTGGAGAGTGCGTCTGCCTTGATGTTCTTGTCAGCTGGGCGGAAATGAAGTGCAAAATTTAAACGGGCAAAAAACAATGCCCAGCGGGCCTGACGGGGATTCAGCCTTAGAGCAGATTGGAGATAGGCAAGATTTTTATGTTCGGTGAATATGACTACCTGGTGATGAGCTCCCTCAAGAAGATATCTCCATTCTTGCAGTGCCAACAGTTCACGATCACCGACAGAGTAGTTCCTTTCTGCAGGAGAAAAAACCTTGGAAAAAAACGCAAGAGATCATCCGCCCGGTAGATGACTTCTGGGTGAGAACTGCTCCTGCACCTATGGAAGAAGCGTCTACCTCAAGAAAAAATTGCTCATTAGAATTTGGACGATGGAGAACGGGTGCGGAAGCGAAGGCTTTTTTGAGAGAAACAAAGGCCTCTTCTGCCTCGGAGGACCATTCCTTAGAGTTTACACCTTTCCGGGTTAAGGCTGTGAGAGGAGCCACTCGGGTGGAAAAGTGTGGAATGAATTGCCAGTAGTAGTTGGCGAACCCCAGGAACCGTTGTATGGCTTTTAGCCCAGTCGGACGAGGCCACTTGAGAACAGCAGACAACTTCTCCGGGTCCATCTTTAATCCTGTGGAAGATACAATGTACCCAAGGAAAGGCAAGGAAGACTGCTCAAAGAGGCATTTCTCATATTTGGCATATAGCCTGTTCTCTCTCAGTCTTTGTAAGACCAGGCGTACTTGCCTCTGGTGTGACGCCAAGTCTGCAGAGAAAATCAAAATATCGTCCAGGTAGACCGCGACACAAGTATAGAGCAGGTCCCTGAAAATGTCATTAACAAATTCCTGAAAGACAGCAGGTGCATTGCTTAGGCCAAATGGCATTACCAGGTATTCATAGTGGCCGTCACGGGTGTTGAAGGCTGTTTTCCATTCGTCTCCTTCTCTGACTCGGATCAAGTTGTAGGCCCCTCTGAGATCCAATTTGGTGAAGATCTTGGCCCCTCGGAGACGATCAAAGAGCTCTGAAATAAGAGGTAATGGATACCTGTTTTTTACCGTGATCTGATTTAGACCCCGGTAGTCGATACAGGGCCACAAGGATCCATCCTTCTTCTTCACAAAGAAGAATCCAGCTCCTGCCGGTGATGATGACTTTCGGATAAATCCTTTTGCCAGATTCTCTTGGATGTAGTCCGACATAGCCTGAGTCTCTGCCTGCGAAAGAGGATAAACTCTCCCGCGAGGAGGAGATGCTCCAGGAAGAAGCTCTATCGGACAGTCATACGACCTGTGTGGAGGTAGCCTCTCAGTCTCCTTTTTCCCAAAGACGTCAGAGAAGGACCAATAGGAGGAAGGCAACCCTGGCAGGGTATCAGGCTGGACTGGAAGTGAAACAGGTTGAATCAGGGTTAAGCAACGATTCATGCAGGTATCTCCCCAACGCAGAACTTCTCCAGTTTTCCAATTTAGGACTGGTTCATGCATCTGGAACCAAGGTAAACCTAAAAGCAAGGGATGGGACAAACCGGGATATGCATAAAATCGCATTCGTTCAGCATGCATTAGACCTACCCGGAGTTCCACCAACTCGGTTTGAAACTGGACGGGCTCGGTTAGTGGTTTGCCATCTACGGCGGTCACCCGCAACGGATCAGGAAGACGCTGGACTGGTAAGCGGTAATGATCCACAACCGCCTGTTGGATGAAGTTCCCTGCAGCTCCAGAATCCAGTAGACAATGTTCGGAGAATTTTATTGCTCCATAGGACACGGAGACTGAGATTTGAAATGAGGGAGAGGACTGTTCTCTACCTAGGTTGGCCCCTCCTACCAAACCTAGGCACTGGAGTTTCCCGAATTTTTTGGACAGAAATGGATCTGATGCTCAGAACTACCGCAGTAGTAACAACTTCCCTCCTTGCGACGTGCCTCCCGGGGCGGGTGGCCAAACTTAGACGGTCTACCTCCATGGCCTCGGGGGAGGAAGGCGAGGTACCTGTTTTGAACAAACTAGAGTCCAGGTGATAGGACCTTTTGTCCCGCTTGATCTCCATGGAACGCTCCTGAAAACGCAGGTCAATTCAGGTTGCCAAGGATATTAGCTCTTCCAAGATGGTAGGTCTGTCCCGTCTCGCCAGCTCATCCTTGATTCTTCCGGATAGGCCTTCCCAGAAGTTAGCTACCAAGGCCTCATTGTTCCACGACAATTCAGACGAGAGGGCGCGGAATTTAACAGCATACTGAGCCACCATGAGGGTACCTTGGCGCAGGCGAAGCAAGGCAGATGCGGTCGAAGTGGTGCGACCAGGTTCATCGAAGGTCCTGCAAAAAGCCTCTAGGAAAGATTGAAGATCATTAACCAGCGGATCCCCTCTCTCCATAGCGGGTTTAGCCAGGCGAGGGCCTCTCCTCCCAGGTGTGACATGATGAAGCCCATCTTGGCTCGGTCAGAAGCAAACATATGCCCCAAGATTTCGAAGTGTAGAGTGCACTGATTGAGAAAACCCCGACACTGAGTAGGATCACCCTGGAAACGGGTAGGAGCCGCCAGGTGGGGACCTTTACTTGCCATGGGAACTGGTACCTGAGTATTCATAGATGAGTAAGGTGCAGACGAGAACCCAAAGGAATCCATGCGGGTAGACAAGCTGTGTAGATAAGTCGTGATCTTGTCCTGTTGAACTCCTAAACGGCCACCTCCTGGCACAGATCCGTGGTTGGAGGTCTCTGGGATCCAGCGGGTTCCATGGCCGGAGCAATCTGTAAGAATGGAAGCGGAGGCAGAGATGGTGAAGTTCACATTCGTCTTTATTTTTTAATGTGGAACCTCGAGACCGCGGTCCAGGGGGCTCCGAAGGGGGCGTGACTAGTGAGCCCCGGGTACCCGTAGTAAGGCCCCTCGAACAGGACAAGAATGGAATACCCGGAGGACAAAGGTGCTACCTCCAGTTAGACCCCGGACACGTGGCAGCTGTCCCAGAGGGACCAAAAGGATAACAGGTATATAGCAGAGACCGTGGAGGGGTTTTGACGGAGATGAGGAAGGTCCTGGTCTAGAGTGGATGGTGGCAGGCTGGCTCCAGTGACCTTGTCACAGTCCATGGATACGGATGGCTGATGGCGGAACGGGATGACACTTGCGCCAGTAATAACTGAGATTGACCAAGTTAGCCGGATAACGGGCTACCAAAGATCTGTGGAGACAAATAGCATGAGCGGAGCACAGAGACTGCAGACGCAGCGCAGACATATCAGGAACAGAACCGGATGTAGCAATGATAGAACATGTTGCTCCGACACTCCCCTTATGGTGGAGTGACCAGATATAGTACTGAGTGCGCTGCCATTGGTTAATTACTATTTCAAAAAATGCACGCTGCCCCTTTAAGAGAGACGGTGGGCGCGGCCTCGCGTCCTAAGCAATCTTCCTGGAGGCCTGCTGGCAGCGTGCCAGGAACTGAGGGAGGACGCAGGACGCTGAGGAGCAGGAGACTTCAGCCTGCGCACAGGCTGCTGCAGAGGGGACAGCTAGAGGAGCAGAAGGTAAGTGACCAGAACGGAGAGCAGAGCCGGGACGGGGACCGAGTGTAACATAGTGCCACCTATTGGAAGTAGCAATCCTAAAAGTCAGTGTTGACCCTTTAATGAGCCTTGTCACATGACTTATGATAAGAGCCAAACCAGAATCTCAATTTGCAGACACTGTGTTTTGGGGTACTGCCCCTCGTCAGTGCAAAGTGTGAGTTGATACAGCCAAACCAGATCATCTCCAATTTGCACTGACGAGGGGCAGTACCGTGAAACACAGTGTCTGCAAATTGAGATTCTGGTTTGGCTCTTATCCTAAGTCATGTGACAAGGCTCGTTAAAGGGTCGACATTGACTTTTAGGATTGCTACTTCCAATAGGTGGTACTAGAGTTCTAGTCCTCTTCCTCTCTGAAGAGACAATTTGCATATTTCCCAGAGGAGCATTGCAGCGTTAAGTCGCCTCATCTTGGCATGCTTTGCATGTCAATCTCCGCAAGGAGAAACGGTACTTCTTGGATATCACTAAAGTTTATAATGCATGGGTGTGAAAAAAAAAATTCCACAAAAATGATTTTTTAGTCCCCAATTTTTGATTTTTCTCAAGGAAATTGGATCCCAAAAGTTGTTGTCCAATTTGTCCTGAGTATGCTGATACCCCACATGTGAGAGGAAAAACTGCTTGGGGAACGGCAGGGCTCGAAATGGAAGTAATGACGTTTTGGAATGCAGACTTTGATAGGTGTCATGTTCGGTTTGCAGAGCCCCTGATGTGCCTAAACAGTAGAAACCCCCCACAAGTGACCCAATTTTGGAAAATAGACCCCCTAAGGAACTTATCTAGATCTGTATTGAGCACTTTGAACTCCCAAGTGCTTCACACAAGTTTATAGCGCAGAGCCGTAAAATTAAAAAATCATATTTTTTCCACAAAAATTATCTTTTCAACCTAATTTTTATTTTCCCAAAGGTAACAAGACTCCAAAAGTAATTGTGCAATCTGTCCTGAGTATGATGATACCCCATATGTGGGGGTAAACCACCGTTTGGGTGCATGGCAGAGCTCGGAAGAGAAGGAGCGCCGTTTGACTTTTTCAAAGCAGAATTTGCTGGACGCCATGTCGTGTTTGGAGAGCCCCTGATGTGCCTAAACAGTAGAAACCCCCCACAAATGACATCATTTTGGAAATTAGACCCCTTAGGGAAGTTATCTAGATGTGTGGTGAGAACTTTGAACCCCCAGGTGTTTCACTAAAGTTTATAACGCCCGAGCGTGAAAATAAAAAAAAACATTTTTTTCCACAAACATGATCTTTTAGTCCCCAATCTTTTATTTTCCCAAGGGTAACAGGAGAATTTGGACCTGAAAAGTTGTTGTCCAATTTGTCCTGAGTACGCTGTTACCCCATATGTGAGAGAAAACTACTGTATGGGCACACGTCGAGGCTCGGAAGAGAAGTAGTGACGTTTTGGATTTCATACTTTGAAGGAATGATCTGCGGGAGTCATGTCGCATTTGGATAGCCCCTGATGTGCCTAAACAGTGGAAACTCCCACAAGTGACAACATTTTGGAAACTAGACCCCCCCAAGGAATTTATCTAGATGTGTGGGGAGAACTTTGAACCCCCAAGTGCTTCAAAGAAGTTTATAACGTAGAGCCATAAAAATAAAAAATCATATTTATTTCCACTAAAATGATATTTTTGCCCCCATTTTTTTAGTTTCCAAATGGTAATGGAAGAAATTGGACCACAAGAGCTGTTGTGCAATTTGTCCTGAGTACGGTAATACCCCATATGTGGGGATAAACTACTGTTTGGGCGCATGGCAGAGCGGAGTCAGAAGGGAAGGAGCACCGTTTGACTTTTTCAACGCAGAATTGGCTGGAATTGAGATCAGACACCATGTCACGTATGGAGAGCCCCTGATGAGCCTAAACAGTGGAATCCCCCCAATTCTAACTCCAACTCTAACACCAACACACCCTAACTCTAGTCCCAACCCTAACCCTAACCGCAAACCTAATTCACACACTAACCCTAATCCCAACCCTAATCCTAACTTTAGCCCCAACCCTAACTGTTATGTTTCGGTAGCTGAGGAGTGCAGGTAAAAAAGGCAATACACCAGAGCAGTTGGAATCTATGAGATTGCAGTACCCTGACTAACCACCGCAACTAGAGGCAGCCGTGGAGCGTTCCTACGTTGGTCCTAGATGCCTCGTCACAGCCTGAGAAACTAACTACACCTAAAGATAGAAATAGGAAAGCTATCTGCCCCGGAGCGGAACCCCAAAGATAATAGAAAGCCCCCAAACATGTAATGGCGGTTAGACAAGAGGAAATACTGACACAGAAAGAAAATAGTATGAGCAAACGCTGGGGCCCAAACTATCTAAATAGAAAAGGATAGGAAGGGTACTTACTGCAATCCCAGAAAACCCTGAAAAGCACCAACTCTACTAATTTCAAAATCACCTGAGATCACACGACCTCTACCACCTAAATTAGTTCTCTGGTGTAACAAAATCAAAACAGCAGCCACTGAAAAAACTGGAAAAAGCAAAAGTACAAAACTCAGTGGCTGTACCAAACTGAGAGGGCAAAAGCCCCCGGAGGGGACCCTGAAGGCCCCCACAGAAGTGCAGGACAAAATGCAAAAATATAGCACAAACACAAAAGAAGAAAATGTCTTATCTGATAGCAGGAGATGACGACACGACACAGCAGGCTACAAGGGAAACTGGAAAGAAGGATTCAGACCAGAACAATTGATCACCGGCAACCCTGATGGGAAAATGACTCCCTTATATAAGACCAGTCAGTAACACCTGATTCCCAGTCCTCACAATCTTCACTAGTACCGCTTGTAACCACCAGAGGGAGCCTCTGCTCAGAACTCATCTCAAACCCATTCACAACAGTACCCCCCCCTTGAGGAGGGGTCACCGAACCCTCATTTGAGCAACCAGGTCGGTCAGGATGAGCTCTATGATACGCACGATAAGTCTCCTAGCATGGATGTCCGAAGCAAACACCCAAGAATTGTCTTCCTGACCATAACCTCTCCATTTAACCAAATACTGGAGTCTCCGTCTAGAAAAACGAGAATCCAATATTTTCTCAACCACATACTCCAGATTGCCCTCAACCAAAACAGGGTCAGGAGGCACAGCAGCAGGAACCACTGGCTCAACAAACCTCTTCAACAAGGACTTGTGGAACACGTTATGGATCTTAAATGTCTCTGGAAGAAGCAAACGAAAAGAAACAGGATTAATAATCTCCATGATCTTATAAGGTCCAATGAACCTAGGCTTAAATTTAGGAGATGCTACTCTCATAGGAATATTCTTTGAGGACAACCAGACCAAGTCCCCCACTTTAAACCGAGGACCATCAGTCCTATGCCGGTTAGCCAACCGCTGAGCCTTCTCCTGAGAGAGGGACAACCTCTCCACTACCTGGTCCCAAATCTGTTGCATACGCTCCACAACAGAGTCAACACCTGGACAGACAGAAGCCTCCGTCTGTCCTGAAGAAAATCGAGGGTGAAACCCAGAATTACAGAAAAACGGAGACATCAAAGTGGCAGAGCTAGCCCTATTATTAAGAGCAAACTCAGCCAAAGGCAAAAAAGAGACCCAGTCATCCTGATCAGCAGACACAAAGCATCTTAGATAAGTCTCCAATGTCTGGTTTGTTCTCTCAGTTTGACCATTGGTCTGAGGATGAAATGCCGAGGAGAAAGACAATTGAACACCCAGTTTAGAACAAAAAGTCCTCCAAAATCTGGAAACAAACTGGACTCCTCTGTCAGACACAATGTTCTCAGAATGCCGTGTAAACGAACCACGTGCTGAAGGAACAACGCACCAATTCAGAGGAGGAAGGCAACTTAGGTAATGGCACAAGATGTATCATTTTGGAAAACCTATCACAAATTACCCAGATGGTGGTCATTCTCTGAGAAACAGGAAGATCGGAAATGAAATCCATAGAGATATGGTCCATGTCTCTTGGGCACAGGCAATGGCATCAACAAACCACTAGAGCGAGAGCAAGGCTTGGAGCGAGAGCAAGTCCCGCAGGACTGCACAAATTCCCTGACAAACACGAGACAAGGTAGGCCACCAAAAGGACCGACTAACCAAGTCTCTGGTACCAAAAATTCCGGGGTGCCCAGCCAATGCGGAACAATGAATCTCAGACATCACACTCTTTTTCCATTGTCCGGGACAAACAATTTTCCAACAGGGGAGCGCTCGGGCCTATCCTCCTGACACCCCTCCAGAGCAAGTCTCAAATTGGCGAGATGGCGGGAAAAAACTACACCCTCTTTCAAAATAACAGAAGGATCAGATAACTCAGGAGAGTCCGCAAGGAAACTCCTCGAGAGGGCATCCGCCTAACATTCTTAGTGCCCGGAAGAAAGGAAACCACAAAATTAAAACGTGTGAAAAACAAGGCCCACCTGGCCTGTCTAGGATTGAGTCGCTTGGCAGATTCCAGATAGACCAGATTCTTATGTCCGTAAGGACCACCACCTGATGTTTGGCTCCCTCCAGCCAATGTCTCCACTCTTCAAAAGCCCACTTCATGGCCAATAACTCCCGATTACCCACGTCATAATTACGTTCAGTAAGGAGAAAATTTTTCGAGAGAAAAAGGCACAAGGGTTACTTTTAGAGGTCTCTGGATCTTTTTGGACAAAACGGCACCTGCCCCAATTTCAGAGGCATCAACCTCCACCTGAAGCGAGAACATCAGGGTGCCGTAGAACCGGA